>PVIJ01009298.1:0-67753 GCA_004024925.1 Scalopus aquaticus
TGTCCAAAAATAGATGATTGGATCCAGAAGATGTGGTACATATACACAATGGAATACTATTCAGCATGGAAAGAAGATAAACACATGCAATTTGCAGCGACATGGATGGAATTAAAGGGGATCATACTCAGTGAAATAAGCCAGAAAGAAAGAGAAAAATATCGAATGGTTTCACTTATAACAGGACTATAGGGAGGCCAGGTGGGAGAGAGACAATCAGTTGGGGGGGGGGAGGAGGGAGGTGGAGGGAGGGAAGGAAAAGGGCACAAAATGGAATAGAAAAGAACACAAGGGACCATGGAGATGGATCACGGGTGAATTGGTGGTGGGCTACCCAAGGGGAATACAAAATGTAAAAGACATAAATAACAATAAAAATATATATTTAAAAAAAAAGAAATACTACTATAAGCGATCATTTACTTATAAATACTAGCCTTGGACAGAAGACAAAAATCTCTATATTGATAACCAAGAATATGTAGCCTCTACCTATTCAATCTAAAAAGTGAGATGTGTTTGACTATGTTATTGACCGATTGTTGTAGAGGTTTGGTTCCTGTTTGGTTCCCTTTACTGTCACTAAAGATGGCAGTCTGGCTTCCTGCAAGTCTGACTTATAGCACACTGACTTTCTGGGCTAGTTAATTTCCCAGGCAGGATGTTGTAGGTATGTCAGAGTTCTGTATATAATATGGGCATTGTTTCTTATATATTCAGGCTCTCAATACAGTGTCCAAAATGGTTATATGAGACATTACAGAACAATACAGTAAACCTAAGCATGAATGTCCCTATTTATCACTCTTGGTCTCTCTTTACTACTGAATCCTGATCCATGTATATTCTTAAACTTAGCACTGCAGAGCCAGTGCTCTCAGTACTTTCCTAGGAGCCCTTGGGAGTCATGGTAATAAACCCTTAGCTCAGCTACAAAGCTTACCTTGCACTTGGAAAAGTAATATGGGCATGAAATGGAAGGGAAAGAGAAGTGATGGCTGCTTTTTATCCTAAAACACTTTCATGGCCATCATGTTTTTCCTAAATGTTAATGCAACCACTATGTGCAAAGCAGTCTTTGAAATTGCTTTCCATTATTCTTAGATTTAGATGATTTAAGACTATGTCATCTCAATAAAGTTATTTGTGAAGTTGCAATGATAAGTTGGGAAACTTGCTAAAAGACTTGATGATGATATATCCAGAAGCCATCAAACTGCCCTTGGATGGAATGCCAAATGTAGGCACTCAAAGACTCTTTCTGGGAATTGTGACTGTACTGCCACACTCCAGGCATGGGAATTTAGATTAGAAGAGAGCAAAAGACACTGAAAAGTACATGAACCAGTCATCCTTCCTTGGGTTTGGTTTAAACAGAGATTGATTACCAACTACTCAACTGAATTTTATATGTGTATTTTAAAATGTAGTATACTTTAATGACTCTCATTAAAGTGCACTATAGTGGCATACCTGATGGGGTATTAATAATTAATAATTGATTAATAAACAAAGAAAAATTGGCAGTGCTTTCTTACCATTAATTCAGAAACATATCAGCTTGCATTACCAGAGACCATAATATTTAAACAGCCCTTGCCCCAGAATTCTGAGATGATAGATAACTTCCATGTCCAAATAATTTCAAGTAAGGTTGAAAAAGAAACTAATTTCAACTCAGTCAGATCAAATAAGCACTTATTGATGGCATACTTTGTTCTTAGCACTGTCATATAATGCCAAAAGGTGGCATTTTATTCTTAATATTAAAAAATAGTGAAGATTAGATTAATGAATATGTTGGAAAAGCTTCATTTAGGTAAACTTAAAACTAGAATGTATAATTTTGAAATCAGTGGAGTCTCTAGGAAAGAAATTACTTCCAAGCTCATATTGCTTGTTAGCAGAATTCATTTCCTTGCAGTAATAGGTCTGAGGCCACCATTGTTCTGGGAGCTGTCAGTTACGACCACTCTTGCAGTTCCTACAGGTCATTCTCCCATTCTTCATATGGTCCTCCATTAAACTAGCAATGACACCTCCAATCCTTCTGTTTCAAATCTCTGGCTTTCCTTTGTGCCAGAGAGAAAACGTTTCAGAGGACTACTGTGATTAGATTTAAGTCCACCCACATTATCTTCCTTTTGATTGACTCAAAATCAACTGATTAGGGCTCTTAATTGCATCTGCAGAATCCCATTGGCCATGTGATGGGACATAATCACAAATGTAAGTTTGCATTCAGCATATTTATACTCCCCTGAATTAGGTCAGGAAATCTTGAGGGGAGAGGTATGGATTTTAGAATCCTACCTACCACATAGCTTTTAGGTTTCTCTCCATTTACTAACCATGCATCCTGAAGGCTGAGCAACATTTACAAATATATTAGAGCCTCTTTCTCTTAATTTTATGAAAATTTGTAGTTTTGTTTTCCACAGTTCTGTGGCTTTCAGAAAATTTTCATGAGGAGAAGGGAAACTACTGATTAAAGCATCCATGTTTACATAAAAGATTTGTTACAAAAAGATTTGTTTCTTTAGAAATTCCATAAGATTTATTTCATGTGCTGCATCTAATAATTCAAACATCTGAACTCTGGAAGGAGGTGGAAACCAAAATCTGTTCTCTGTTGTCTTTACTCATGCTAGTTTATTTCCTTTGCCTGTAGTTTCTTGTGAGTTCTTATTTGTTCAGCTTAATCTGGGGGAGTCCTAGTCTAAGTTCCTTCAGAGAGGATTCAAACAAAGTGTATCCTCTTAAAATGCTTTTAAAATTTTTGTTTACCTAGAAAAAGCAAAGGCTTGTTAATTTATTTAGGTATCTGAAAAGGATCTCAAGTGAGAGAAAAAAGTAAAATAGTCTTTTTTCTTCCAGAACAAGAACCAATAGGTAGATCTAGTTAGGAGTTTCACTTCAGCTCAGCGTAAGATGGAATTTACAAGTATGTATATTTGTTTGAAATTGGAATGGGCTACTTTTGTTAAGTGTGAGCTTCCTCCTCTGAGTTCATGTGAAGATAGGATAAGCATCCTTAGCAGTATTTTAAAGGAGTACAGTTTTGCTTTGGTGAAGGTGCTGACTAAATAGCTTTTATTCTCCTTATAGTGAATTCAGATTCTAGGTTTGTTTATGCCATGAGTCTCTATAAATTTAGGTAGAAAATAAAAAATTGTAACTATCTGGAAAAAAAATCTCACATTCTGACTATAATGGAAAGAAATTTTATGTTACAGTATCAAAGAAACCTTTCAAATTGGTAAGCTAGAGTCATCATTAATATATTTTACTTACAAAATAGTTCTCCTTGTAACATACCAAGAAAAAAAAAGCAATTAACTTTCATACAAAATATTCTTCTCATGCATATCTACCCTGGGAAAAAATATGATGCATTTTTCAGTAATAAGATTCATTCAGAAATAGAGTTTTAGATTATCTCTTTTTTAAAAAAATATTTGTTTATGCATACAAGAGCTGGGGTGTAGGCCAGAGATGTGGGGGTGGTGAGAGGATTCACCAGAGACAGAGTGGGGAACAGAACAGGTAAATTGACTGAAATGCACTGCTGAGGGGAGCAGCGGGGTGAGTCAGGAGAGGTTTGCTGCACCATGTGGGAATCTCCCTGGCCGGGGCTCGAACTGGTGCTACAGTGGCTGCAGATTGCTTCATAGTGCTGAGACTTAACCCCTTGCACCACCAGGGAGGCCCAGAATTTTATATTATCTTAAACTAAATAGAACAGACACTGGTAAATGAGAAAATATGACACAGCATGAGCGATTAAATTAAAATACATTTCAAGGTAGTTTCCTTTAATATTAAAAGTGTAATTCTTGATAGAACTGGATAGTTTTTGAATATTAGAGCATATTGAAATATTGGTATTTTTTCCTTGGAATTTTATATGAAAATAAAATAGTACATATTATAAAATCATAGCTTTGGAGAAAGTGAAGTATTTAACCTTCCACTGTGGAATAAAAGCATGTTTTGGAAATCCAGGTGCCCTTTTCTCTCTCTGGATTTTAGAATAACTTGAGAACCCTGAGGAAGAAAGATCCAAGTCCTCTAATTCTATCAAAGACAACAGATATACCACAGTTGGGTGGAGTAGTCAGAGAAAGGAAAATCAATTCAAACACAGGGAGAATGACAGCAAAAGGGGCAAAATATAAGCCAAATGTTCTTCAGGACAAAACTGAAGTTAGATTGCAGGTTACAAGGCAAAGGGACAAGAGACCAAAACTACTTAACTATATTTTATGGAAGCCCTAGAGTATTGTGTGGTACACTTTCTGTGAAAATTAACAAAGGGAGAATTTTGGAGACATACTATTGATATTAGTCTATAGCTACCTAATGATGAAAAACATTTCCTTAAATGAAAAAGTCACAACAAATCCAGAGGAAACAAAAGCTATAAAGATAAAGGTAAATCTAGTCCTAGGAAATAAATAAAGGAAAGTAGTCCTATAATCCTAGAAATCAGACTCTTGCAAAGAGAATTATATATACACAGTGTCTGTAGTAGAATGAGAATGAGAACATTCTTTCCAAAAGAATATATGTGATTAAGTTTACTAATCTTAGAAATAGAAATTACAATATATACCATATAAATTTTGTGGGGACCAAGAAAGAGAGTATCTGTAAAAATATTTTATTAACTGATGAATGGGTGAGATGTCTTATTATTATTATTGCTGTTTTACTATCTATAACAGGTATATGTTATTTTCACCTATCAGGCATGCTTTCCCTGTGTTTTGGAAATAGCAACTCATTTTACCCTTGAACCCAACCCCTTAATTTCAGTCTAGATTGCTCAAAAGGGATATACCTCATCCATGGAGAAGGGCCCATGAAAAAATGAATAAAAAGTCACCCCTGGGGTTGACTTCAGTGATTTTTTTCCCAAAACAGTCAGTCACATGGGTCAAGTCAGCCAGAGTGCAGGACTTTTGTTGGAGCTAGAGGAAAGAGTAATGCTTTATTTTGTAAAAGGTGTAAAAAGGTGCAGGAACAATGTAAGTTGCTTCTTAACTGTTTTGGTGTGTGTGAAATAGAACATGGAGCATATGATAAAGTCTGTGAATTTATCTGATTTCAAAATATATAAAATAATACATAGGATTACAAAGGGATCTATAATAGTAGCTTATCAAAATACTTAAAAGCCCACAAAATTGTGGTAGATGATTATTATATGTGCTTTTTAATTAAGATATTAATAAGATCCAGCATGGATTTAATAACTACCAGAATTTCAAAATAGTATAAGTACTTACACTCTTTTAAAAAAATTTTTTTATTGTTATTTATATCTTTTACATTCTGTATTCCCCTTGGGTAGCCCACCACCAATTCACCCATGGCCCATCTACGTGGTCTCTTGTGTCCTTCTCTACTCCATTTTGTGCCCTTATCATCCCCCTCCCCCACTGAGTGTCTCTCTCCTGTTTGGTTTCCCTATAGTACTGTTATAAGTGAGACCATTCAATATTTTTATCTTTCTTTCTGGCTTATTTCTCTGACCATGATCCCTTTTAGTTCCATCCGTGTCACTGCAAATTACATGTGTTTATCTTCTTTGAATGCTGAAAAGTATTCCATTGTGTATATGTACCACATCTTCTTGATCCAATCATCTATTTTTGGACATCTGGGTTGTTTACATACCTTTGCTATTGTAAACAGTGCTACAATGTTCGTGTATCCTTTTGGATTAGTGTTTTTGTGTCCTTTGGGTAGATTCCCAAAAGTGGGATTGCTGGGTGGTATGGAAGCTCCATGTTGAGTAGTTTGAGGAATCGCCATACAGCTTTCCATAGTGGTTGGACCAGTTTGCATTCCCACCAGCAATGTAGAAGAGTTCCTTTTTCTCCACATCCTTTTCAGCATTTGTTGTTACCTGTATTTTTAATGTGTGCCATCCTCACAGGTGTGAGGTGGTATCTCATAGTGGTTTTGATTTGCTTTTCCCTGATTATAGCCGATGTTAAACATTTATTCATGTACCTGTTGGCCATTTGCTTTTCTTCTTTGGAGAAGTGTCTTTTTAACTCTTCTGCCCATTTTTTGACTGGATTGTTGGCTTTGTTTTTGTTGAGTTGTGTGAGCTCCTTGTAGATTTTTGTTATCGGTCCTTTATTGGTTGTATTGTGTGCAAAGATCTTCTCCCAGTTCGTAGGGTGTCTGTTAGTTTTGGTTACTGTCTCCTTTGCTGTACAGAAGCTTTTTATTTTTATGTAATCCCATCTGTTTATCTGGTCCTTCACTTCCTTCACTTTGGGGGATGTGTCTTTAAAGATTTTGCTGCGCTTTATGTCGTGTAGAGTTTTGCTTATATTTTCTTCTATAAATTTTATGGTTTCAGGTCTTACGTACAGGTCTTTTATCCATTTTGAGTTGGCTTTTGTGCAGGGTGTGAGGTAGTAGTCTAGCTTCATTGTTTTTGCATGTGGCTGTCCAGTTTTCCCAGCACCATTTATTGAATAGACTGTCCTTGTTCCACTGTATTTTCTTTGCTCTTTTGTCAAAGATTAGTTGTTCATAGATATGTGGCTTTAATTCTGTGTATTCTATTCGGTTCCATTGGTCTTTGTGTCTGTTTTTGTTCCAGTACCATTCTGTTTTAATTATTATGGCTTTGTAGTATAGTTTAATACTCCTTTGATATTTGCAGAAGCAATATTGTAATAAGAGATATCTGTGACTTCTATTATGACAGAGTCACAGGTACCTTGATTGCCAATGATTCAGTGTTGTCTGCATTCATAATGGAAGTAAATGTAAATTTCAGCTAAAAAGTAGCAAAGTAAAGCTGTAACTTTTTTGTCTGAGATGAATTCCAGGTTAAGGATAATTGTTCTAAATGTTTTCATGTAAGTGATACATGTTAGATAAAATGTTCAAAGTAAATTTGGAATACAATTTATAGTCAAATGATAATTAGCTATAACAAATTTTTTAATTAAGTTTTTATTAATTGGAAAATAAATCATAATTTTAACCACAGTTAATTTATTTTATTATTTGGAGAAACAGTATTGAGGAAAGGTTGAATTGGGAGTCCAACTTTCTGCCTTCAAATATTGTCTTCATTATTTAGTAGTTGCATTATTTGGGAAAGTCACTAGAATTAAATATTTAATTTATTTAATTCAGTATTTTTTCATCTTTAAAATAGATATAGTATAATTCCAACTTCATATGACCACTGTGATAAATAAATGACATAATGTATGTTGGAATGCCTACTGTAGTGCAGGGCAGCTGTAAAGTACTCAATGAAGGCTACTTTTGCTTTATCATGATTACCATCCAGGTTCTAGGCTTTGTGTTACATACAGGGGATGCCAAAATGACGGTGCCCTTCAGTCACTCTAGCAGGGAAGATAAACATATAATTACTTTTTTTTAACAGTGTGATCAGTGCCATCATAAAACTTGTTCAAGAGTTGGGAGCAAAGAGAAGGGAGTGATCCATTCTAGCTGGAGAATATGGGGTGAGTAGTGGAGAGACCGAAACTACTTAACTATATTTTATGGAAGCCCTAGAGTATTGTGTGGTACATTTTGTGTGAAAATTAACAAAGGGAGAATTTTGGAGACATACTATTGATATTAGTCTATAGCTACCTAATGATGAAAAACATTTCCTTAGATAAAAAAGTCATAACAAATCCAGAGGAAACAAAAGCTATAAAGATAAAGGTAAATCTGTCCTATAGTCCTAGGAAATAAATAAAGGAAATAAATAAACTTTCCTAGAGAAGTTGATACTTGTGCTGAGTGTTGAAATGAAATGCAAGACCAGCTTGGTAGGTTTCACTGAAGGTCCACCATTACCCACCCATACCATTTAAGTATGGGCAGACTGATGCTGGAGTGGGAGAGTGGTAATGCGAATTTCTTTGAAGAGAATTGGCATAATGTTATAGTTTTCTTATTTCTTCTGTTCCCATTTGAGTCAAGTGAGAGAGATTTCGAGCATCTGGTGTGTAGTGCCCAGTTATAGTCTAAAAATGTCTAAAGATCAGGGAGCAGAGTCTAGAGAGAAGCAGCCTATGCTTCCAGTGTTTGGAGGGCACCCAAAGTGCTTAGTGTTTCCCATGGAACAAGAATGAACATTGGGAGAGTTTTCCTGGGCATAACCCAATTTCAAAGAATTCTGCTCTCTCCTGGCTCTTTAAAAAATTACTCTTCTCCTGAGATAGCCTCCCTACTTTAAAATACCTAAACATAATGCTATAGAAAAAGATTTAACAGAGGAAACAACATCAGAAGTCTGACATATGCCAGTGAACATAGGAAACAAAATCAGACAAAGCTCAGCCAATCCTTTAAAGTCCCAGAAATTTTCCAGCTTCTTCTCTGATTTACATACCCTTTTCTCGCTCAGACTGATGACACTGGGCATCTTTAGCTGTCTACCTGACATACACCGCAACCAGAAATCTTCTGCAATTACCTGACCCTTTTGGAAGACGTCTTTTAGTCAGTTCTTTAGCAGCCTGTTCACCATACAGCTGGAGGTGGGTCTTGTGGTGGATATGGGTTGAAGACAGAAAGGAATCCAAAGGCAACTTCTTTCCTCTGAGTTGCTTCCTGTGAGAGGATGTTCCTTTATCCAGATTAAAGAACATGAAGAACAAAGAACAAAAGCTGAACTTAATGCTGTTCAACAATACTGAACTTAATTTTAAGCACAAACTTCTGTCCCAAGAACTGTTGTTTGGTGTCTAAAATTATCTTACTCTGCTGATACTAAATATTGAAGACATCAAAAAAAAAAAAGCAGCACAAAGAAGAAAGGGAAGAATGCAAGGGCTTAGATCATTAGTGAAAATGGATACTTAGTCGTTGAATAATTAAAGATTTCCAATTTGTAGGATATTAAAGAAATCCCTAATCTTATGTTCAAGCGTGTCATTACTAATTCAGAATATTAAAATTTTATCATAATAGTTGTGGACAATTCTGCCAAAGGATTTCACTTACTGGCTGGATTAGATATAAAAATAAAGGAAATGCTGAATTATAGAATATTATACATTGAATATTTAATAATTTAATCCTCATGCTGATAGCAGGAGGGCATGAGAACACTTGATCACTGCTAGTTACTACTAGTAATTTGAGACAAAGTTGATGCCTAGTAGGTTTATACTTCAAATTAGAAGCACAGAAGAATCATACTCAAGGTTAAAATTATTCTCAAAAAATAAAAAGTTGGTAATTATGAATAGTTAAAGGAGAAGAAAGAAGACTGAAGTTTTGTTAGAATTGACTCCTTTCAGATTTCCTTGGTCATTAAACATGAGTTTATTTATGTCACATTTGGTCCTTATTTCTAGATCTCATTATTTTTCTTCCTTATTTCTCATAAAATTGAATTGTACCAGATTCTTTTGGGTACTCAATGGATTTTCACTCTAAAATACATATCACTTCTTGGAGGATAATATTAATAAAGAAGAAAAAAAGGAAACATGGAAAGAGGGAAGAATGAGAAAAAGTAGTAGAGAGAAGAACAAAAGGAGAAAAGTAGGGCCTGGAAGAGGGTAACCAAACACCTTTTGTTCATTTTGATGTAACTGGTTGACTTTAACCTTTTAATATAAAATATTTAAAAGTAAACCCCTAAATTTACTGTGGTGTAATGGAAGGTCTCCATTCCTGTGGAACTAAAACCATGCTATGCAATCATTGATTAGGACAAAAACACTTATTTTTAAACTTCTGAATGTTATACAAGTTACATTGACTTAAACTAGATTCAGCATAGAGATAATACAAATTAATTTTTTGACACAATTTAATATTTTTCTTTTCTTTCAGCCTAGTAGAATAACATTTGGTAGAGAGAAAAGAAATTTTAATTGCTGAGGGGAGAACATACTGATGGTACTTTGGAAGGTCCTGAACAGGGGGGACTTTTCTAGAAATTGAGCAGAGGATTCCTAAAACAGGTAGAAAAAGGAGGTGGTGAAGAGGTTTGTCTCTGTGACTATTTACATCTAGCTAGTTTATATATATTTTAGATTTACTGTTTTGCTTAGATCTTCTTTAAGGATAAGATAAAAAAAATTGTTAAAGATTTATTTATTTATGCATACAAGAGCTGAGGTGCAAGCCAGAGGTGTGGGATGGTGAGAGAATTCACCAGAGACAGAGTGGGGAGAGCAGAACAGGCAGATTGACTGAAATACACTATTGAGGGGAGCAGTGGGCAAGGCAGAAGAGGTCTGCTGCGCCATGTGGGAAGCTCCCTGGCCAGGGATTGAACTGGTGCTGCAGTGGCTGCTGATAGCTTCATAGTGCTAAGACTTAACCCGTTGTGCCACCAGGGAGGCACAAGGATCAGATAATGTTAATAAGGACATGTATAAGAGTCAGTTCAGATGGCAGGATTCCCACTTCCTGAGTTGGTTGGCCTGTATTTATCTGAAAAATCCTGTTTCAGCCACCTGGGCTAATTTCTCACTTCAAGGGTATTATGATGAAAAGTGATTAATATAAATTAGAAGACATTGCTTTAACCCCTACACTTCATTGGTTTGATAAAGTTTGAGGAAAGTGGGAATAATGCAAGTGTGTTAAGGATCACTGATCTCATATTTACAAAGCATAAAGCTTACTAGTGGCCTTGAAGAGAAAAGATTATGTATGAATACAAAAATGTCATTAATATGGCAACATATCCAAATTTCTTACCAATTTTTTTTTCTGATTCATACCATTACATTTCATATTAAAATATGATTGAAAAAATAGTCACAAAAAAGACCTTGGAAGTAGACAAAGCTTGAAAACAGTGATTATACTTGTGAAACTCCATATAAACAATAACCATATTTTAGGGTACTTTTCCTAAATAATGAGGATAAAATTAGGCTGTAATGACAGTAGACACTGAAATTTAATTGGGGACTGAGCTTTTATTTAGCACTGTTCTCTTCCTTTCACTATATTTGTTATCTTAGTAATGTTCATAAAACTTTTCTGCAACAGACACCATCTTAGTCTTGTTTTGTTGATAAGGAATCAGCAAAGCAAAAATTCCAGAGTGGACCTGCATCTATAAAGAGAAGAGAATACATATAAACTGGAGGGCAGATCGGAAAATCTACATCCCAATATGAGGATGCTGAAAACTATTTTGTGGATACAGAAGATTAGAAAGCTTATAAAGTTGATACGAGTATAACAGAAAAGCATAGACTCAACTAGGCAATTAGTTAGGCTTAAGGAATTCTAAAATAGCAGGCTATGTTTATTTTCTTAGCTCACTGCTACCTGATGTGCTGAAAAGTTTTTAAATCTCTGCAGCACCTTTGTACCACAGAAAGGACTCAGCTTTGGGCAACTTCTGTCTCTGAGTTAAATAGACTGCAGAGACCTTACATCTTGATTGCCCATATATATATTGTCATTGCTTGTAACACAAGTAAAATAAACACTAAAAAGAAATAATAGTAATGATAATAGTATTTTTGACACATCGACAGCATGATATGCTTTCATTGGACAGACTTGAGTTTAACATGGATCTTAGATACCTTTTAAAAGTTAATTTCTCTATTTCTTTTCGTTTCAAGACAAAAAAGTCTCAAATAGTGGTCAGCACTCTTCTAGGACTTAGCTGGTGACAGTGAACTATTTATTTGGTTTTAGAAAAAAATGGCTTAACTGTGGCTGTCAGTAAAATAGAGCCTTAAGTGTACTACAGACACCCACACGGGGTACCACAGGCCACAGAAAAGCACTTAGTAGTTGTGATCATCAAATTTGTGAAAACTGAGAAGAGCACCTCACTATTTATAGGACTCTATAATAAATCCTTTGCAAACCAGAAAATCTAATGGTGTCTCTTAACTTGTCTGTTTTTAAGTTTGAATTTTGTGAGCTTCTCAAAATAAGACATTTCTGGAATTTATGGAAGCCCAGTTAAATCTAAGGCAATCAAAAATATTCATTGATTTGCTCATTCAACACAGAGTGATGCCAAGTGCTAAGCACTATGCTAGATCAGAGGGATGTCAACGATTAAGTCCATTACAGCCTGTAAGTGCTCAGCTGAGGCTGGAGATAATTCTTTTTTTTTTATTATTAGTGTGAAAGATCTTTATTTTTTTATTGTTATTTGTATCTTTTACATTATTGTATATTTCCTGTAGGTTACCCACGACCGATTCACCCATGAACCACCACCACCTGTGCTCTTCCCCACCCTTCCCAAGCCTTTATCCTTCCCCTTCCTCACTGAAAGTCTCTCTCTTATTTGGTTTCCCTATTCCTGTTATAAGTGAAGCCATTCGATATTTTTCTCTTTCTTTCTGGCTTATTTCGCTGAACATGATCCCTTCTAGTCCATCCATGTTGCTGCGAATTGCATGTGTTTTTCTTTTTTGAATGCTGAATAGTATTCCATTGTGTATATGTACCACATCTTCTTGATCCAATCATCTATTTTTGAGCATCTGGGTTGTTTCCATGTCTTAGCTATTGTGAACAGTGCTGAAATAAACATAGGGGTGAATGTATCCTTTTGGATTAATGTTTTTGTGTCTTTTGGGTAGATTCCAGAAGTGGTATTACTGGGTTGTATGGAAGTTCCATTTTTAGCAATTTAAGGAACCACCATACAGCTTTCCATAGTGATTGGACCAGTTTGCATTCCCACCAGCAGTGTAGGAGACTTCCTTTTTTTCCACATCCTCGCCAACATTTGTTGTTACCTGTTTTTTTTTTTTAATGTGTGCCATCCTCACTGATGTGAGGTGATATCTCATTGTGGTTTTGATTTGCATTTCCCTCATTATAAGTGATGTTGAACATTTTTTCATAAATCTGTTCGCCATTTGCATTTTGATGTTGGAGATAATTCTGATGTTATTATTTTCTCAAAACTTTAAAAATGAACAAGCACCTTCCTTCTATAAGACAGCGCTCAAATTTCTTGATGGTGATGCCATAATATTTTAAAGAATCTCCTTGGGTGTAACTCATAACAAATATGGTGAATTTTTGTTGTCACAAAACAGTAAATGTTACAATAGGGCCTCCCTGGTGGCACAACGGGTTAAGCACAGCACTGTGAAGCTATCCAGAGCCACTGCAGCACCAGTTCAATACCCGGCCAGGGAGATTCCCACATGGCGCAGTAGACCTCTCCTGCCTCGCCTACTGCTCCCCTCAGCAGGGTACTTTAGTTGATCTGCCTGTTCTGCCCACTCTGTCTTTGGTGAATCCTCTCACTACCCTGCACCTCTGGCCTACACCCCAGCTTGCATGCACAAATAAGTAAATATTTTTTAAAAAGTTAGAATAAAGAGAACTTCACAATGCCCGGAGAATTGAAAGACTCGGAGCCCTAAACTATACCTAGACCTAACTATACCTAAACTATACCTAGTCTGCCACAGACCAAAGGCACCTCATATTCTTGAGTCCACTTCACCCTCTTCACAGTCCATTCTCTCCTTAGTTTTTCAGAGGAAGAAGCTCATGCCCAGCAATGAGAGCAGCTGAAACTTGAACCAGCCAGGCCGTTCTCTTCATCCTCAGACTGTTTGGAGGATTTAATGAATGATTCCCCTCTACCCATCTCAGGTAGGAAAGCTGTATAGAAATGACTATTTTAGGATATGAGGAATGTCCTTTTGTATCCTTCTAGTCAAACTTAAATAACTTGTAAGCAGAAGTAATGATGACAACAGATGATGGATAGTAGAAAGAACTTCCTCAAGAGAGCCTGCTTAACAGGCCCCCGTTCCCCTTAGCCCTGAACTGACCCAAGTTTCCTTTTAGTTCTTCCCAATCACTTTGAGAATTAGAAAGAAGGGGAGAAACTATAGATACTAGGATGCATCTCTCCTTCCTGGCACCTGCTTAGCTCCGTCATCTCCTCATTGTATTCTGGGAAGTGTATTTTTTTTTTTCTAATTCATAACTAACACTGTTTAGGAAACCACGGCCTTTAGGTTTGAGGGTTCCGCCCTCTATTGGCCTGCCCTCTCCATTGACTCCGCCCCAGGTTGCTAAGGAGATGAGAGACGCAGAATCTTGGTTAGTGTAGCAGCTGGAGCAGCGCAGGTGCAGAGGGAAATCCTCTGAGGTCTTTACCTGGAGAGCCGCCATGGAGAGCTATGACAGCTGCCAAGAATGGTGCCGCAGTAATCAATACTGGTTTGAGCTTGGGCCCACCGACTTACTGGAGCGTAAGGGCTCCCTGACCCTCCGTTCTCATCACAAGAAATACTCAAAGCCGGTGTTGGTGTCTTCTTGGTGAGAGAACTCTCTGCAGTTCCTGGGTGCTGGGAGAGGGAGAAGAGGGAAAGAAATAGGGGAGTAGAGGAAAGGGAAGTAATATTATGAGGATAAGGGTAACAAGCAGAGAATAAGCAGAAGAGAATGAGAAAAAGGAAAAGCAGGGCAAGAAAGGGGAAAAGAGGTAAGAAAAAGATGAGACAAGAGAAGTGAGATAGGAGAGGAGAGAGGAAAATGAAAAGGAAACATTTTTAAAGAGATGGAGAGGGTGGGAGTAAAAAAGTCGGAGCAGTGAGGAGATAGCAGAACCTTCCAACAGCATCTCTCAAGCTCACACTAAGACCTGCAGTCAGCAACCTGCCCACCGAGATCATAGATCCATATGGAGGAAGATAGAGTGGAGGGTATTTGCAAAGACCTGGCAATCACATCACTGAGATAAGTACTCAGTCCTAAAAGGAAGGGGGGCAGTAGGAAGGATATGTTTGTTCAGAGAATGGTTACTGGGGCTGCCATTTCTTGGGGAGGTTGGGGCAGTGGGGCACACTGAGTGACTTAGAAAATGTTCCTAAACAAATCCTAGGCTACTAAGGACTTTTCTGGCCAGAGATTGCAAAGCCAATGGATAGTTAATTTGGGCTCCACTGTACTTATGTTTTCCTTTTAAAATTAGTTGACCACATTTCAAACCAGAAGATTTCAAATAAAAATCTAGAAGATTGCCTCTTCTCTTGAAAAGTTGAAATGCCTATCAACAGAAGTTTTTATTCCTTCGGGCAACTGAATGTACTAGAGCTAAATGACGGTTACACCTTAAGATGAGAATTCTTTTTCTGATAATTTCACTCATGTAAATTCTTGCCTGACCCCAAGAGGCATTTGATTTATCTCCTGTCCCTTAGACTTTGGGCTTTGAATTCATATAGAGATTCTGTTTTGAGAAATTTAGCCATGACCAATAGCAAAACTAAGACATAAAACTGGGAGAAAAATGGAGACTTGTATGGCATTTAGAATACTTTCCTCTGGGTCAGTTTTCTTGGCTATACTGTTGACGATTATTTTCAGAGTGTTTGGACTATTTGGGGGAAAAAAGAGAAAAATGAAGTCTCTATTCTTGTCTCTCTTATACTTTTGTCTTTGAAAGAAGATAATTGTGACTCTAACCCTAAGATTAAGCCCTATTTGATGTTATTTATTCATGTAATAGATGTGAGCCTTAAAGCTTCTGTCTTGCAAACTTTCTATCATCTACACACTTTCCAAGTCCACCTCCTTACTTCACTTTTCTTCTCTAAAATTGACTTGGAATTTGAACTCGGTGTGAGGTTATATAGATATAGAACTTAAAAGTACATTGGGAAACAGAAAACTCTCTTTAAATCCCTTACAGTGCTTACTCATACCCGTAAGCAAAAATGTTTAACTTTTTCCTGATTCTGTTTACTCTATATGTATTTAGGTCATAATGTAAATATAAATAATATGAATATACTAGAAATTTCAGAGAGAGACCATTTTCAAGCAGATAGTACTTCTGCTTTCTTTGGCACTATTGCTTTGCAAGTTGCCCTGTGGATATTGTAGACATCAATGGCAAAACCACAGGAGAACATAAATGAGAAGGAGATGAGGAACTTGGTGGAAGAAAAGGGTGGTATAAAACTGAAAGCCTTGGAGATGGATCACGGATGAATTGGTGGTGGGCTGCCCAAGGGGAATACAAAATGTAAAAGACATAAATAACAATAAAAAAAAAATAAATAAAAATAAATGATAAAACGTTTCTGCAAAAAAAAAAAAAAAAACTGAAAGCCATTCTGGGCTGTGTTGTAAATGGAGAGAGTTTTCATGCTGTTGTTTTAAAAAGAAGACTTGGGAGCAGGAAGAATTAAATTCAATCCATGTGCATGTGTCATGAACGTTGCTCCATGTTGAAGACACAGAGATGATAATTTGTATAAAGCATTTAGCCTGGCTCATAGCCAGCAGTCAACAATACATGGTAGCAGATGCTATTTATTTAGGATGACAGTGGTTAAAAGTTTGGCTCTTGGTTTGAGTATCAATTCTGTAGTTATGTGATGTGTTAAGGGATAAGACTGCTCTAGACCCATTTTTACAACTGTTAAATGGGGAATGCTGGGATTATTGTAAGATTAAACAAAATATTGTATGTGAAACAGTTTTTTCTTAAATATTTATTTATTTTTGCCTACAAGCCGGGGTGTAGGCCAGAGGTGTGTTGGGGGGTGAGAGGATTCACCAGAGACAGAGTGGGGAACAGAACAGGCAGATTGACTGAAATACACTGCTGAGGGGAGCAGCGGGCAAGACAGGCGAGGTCTTCTGTGCCATGTGGGAAGCTCCCTGGCTGGGCATCGAATTCGTGCTGCAGGGGCTCTGGATAGCTTAATAGTGTTGAGACTTAACCTGTTGTGCCACCAGGGAGGCCCCTGTATGTGAAATAGTTTTATAGCATAACCTGGCATATAATATGTACAGAAATGGATTTATATATATGTGTATATATATATATATATATCTCCTCTCTTTATATATATTTCTTTATATATATATACACACACACACATTAGGACATATCGTCATTGATCTCAAGGAATTCTATAGATCAGTAAAAGAGAATGTCAATAAATTCAATATAATCTGATTTGTATAAAGTGGCAACAGGAGAAGGAGGCATGTGTGTGTGTGTGTGTGTGTGTGTGTGTGTGTGTGTGTGTATCTGTGTGTTTGTTTCAGGGGAAGAATAGGCGCTCTATAGGTATACAAAAGAGAACGGCAAGTGCAATGCAATAGGAAATAGTAGCACTACAGGGAATATGTGTAGTTCTCTATACTTGGCAAATACAATAGATCCTCATTGTTCATGGATTCTGAATTTGTGAATTCACCTACATCTCAGAATTTATTTCTTCCCCAAATCAATACTCAGAACTCTTTCTGAAAAATGCACCATGACTTTTCTAACAACCCAGTAGTTTAGATGTTTGGATGATTCCTGTCTTTCTCTTTTTGTAGCAAATAATACCAGTCTGATTTACCCAAAATAGTTGTTTGGAGTATTTCTGGTCCATTACTGGAATAAGATAGTACCAAGGAATCATCTCTTCTCTGAAGCTGGTGTGGTAGATAGAGAGCCATGTCACCTTCATCATACCTGGATGTTTCTGAGTGAGAGACTCTTTTCTAGAAGTTATGTTTATCCAATCCTGTAGTGTTTATGGAACCATCAGATGGTTCTGTTAGAAATTCTGAATCTAGAGCCTCTCTGGTGGCCTAGGGGCTAAATACCAGTGTTCTCAACTCTATGGCTTGAGGTCAGTCAGGCCAGGGAGCTAACCCACATAGGGCTCAGCAGACCTCTCCTGTCTCACCCTCTGCTCCCCTTAGCAGTGCATTTCAGTAGATCCACCTGTTCTGCTCCCCACTGTCTATGGTGAATTCTCTCAGTTTCCTCTAGCCTACATCCCAGTTCTTCTATGCAAACATAAATATTAGAAAAAAAGAAATTTGGAATTGAGTCAAAATATTCTTTGGGATATCTTCTCATTCACTGGAATAATGGAATTCTAAGAACCAGAACAACTAGATTTCCCTGAATAAATTCTCTAGTAAAGTCTAGTTCTTATATTTTTATTTATTTGTTTATTTATTTTTACTCATCTATTTCTTGACAAAGTTGACATCTGGTAATGAGTGATGATAATTTAAAGCAAAAAATTCAAATCTCCGTGGAGACAGTTGATGCTCTGGTCTCTATGGTGACACTTGGAGTTTCAGGGGCTCAGGTTAATTTTATTTCATTATAATTTCAATTATCTTTCTCTCCTTAAGCCCTAAAATGAAGAGCCTGGGCATTTTATTCTCCCCCATACTGAACCTCATCATACGAAGAAAACAGAAAGAAAAGAAAAAATAAAATGTGCTAATTGTGGAAAGGGAACTTCACAGTGTTAAAGACTTTTATACAAAATCATTTGTGAGAAAGATAGAAACTAAAGAGCTTTCTGGGATACTCTTCAGACTTAGACCCTACTGTGCTATTTGAATGGGGAGTTCGTATGTATTTCAGGAACTGCAGATTCAAAGGAGAACCCAGTTTCAAGGTATCAGAATATCATTATATTGTACTTAAATAGAAAATAGAGATTAATTTTCTAATTTGCTGTGCTACTGTTTCTATATTCAATAGGCAATTGTCTCGGGGACTAACCTGGAAATATTTTGAGCCCTTCTGTAGAACAAGCTAGAATTACATAGATGTTTTACCAGCAACCCAATCTCCTTCCATCTCCAACACACTCAAAAGCCAGGACAAATGGCAAAGAGGAAGGGAAAACCTGTTTGAAATCATATGTTGCAGCCTGCCTCTTTGTTGAAATCCACAGAAGCCTTTCTCCTAACTTCAACAGTTCACACCCTCAGTTGAAAATTTACTGTTATTTTGTGCACATTTAAATAAGTTTGGTTGAGAGGTTTCCATGTACACAGCATAGAATTTGGAGAAGGGAGAGAAAAGACTTTTTTTTTTAAAGATTTGTTTATTTTTGCATACAGGCTGGGGTACAGGCCGGAGGCGTGGGGCAGTGAGAGAGTTCACCAGAGACAGAGTGGGGAGCAGAACAGGCAAATCAATGGAAATACCCTGCTGAGGGGAGCAGCGGGTGAGGCAGGAGAGGTCTGCCACGTCATGTGGGAGTCTTCCCGGTGGGTCATCGAACTCCTGTCACTGCTGCTGACAGCTCCACAGCTCAGTGCTTAACCGCTGCGCCACCAGGGAGGCCCGAGAAAAGACTTTTAAAAAGCTTTTTTGAAGCCTCTTGTTTTTTTTTTGTTTTAACTAATGCGGTACCATTGTTTTACATCCTTGTTAAAATTTTGCAACATAGGATTTCTCTCCTCAGGTGTGGTCACTGTAGCTGTCCCACCACCAAAGCACCCATAGTCCTCCACATGTAAGTGACACCATCCAGTCATCCTGCTTCTGCCTTATTTTGCTTAGCATAATCCCTTCCAGCTCTATCCATATTGCCACAAATGGCATGAATCTATCTTTTTGATGGCTGAGTAGTATTCCATTGTGTATATATACCACATCTTCTTGATCCATTAATCTTTTGGAGTACTTCGGTTGTTTCCATATCTTAACAATTATAAACAGTGCTGCAGTAAACATAGGAGTTCAAGCTTCCTTTCTACTTTAGTGTTTTTGTGTTCTTTGGGTAGATATCTAGGAATGGAATCGCTGGATTGTATGGCAGAGTCATTTTCAGTCTTTTGAGGAAACTTAGCACAGCTTTCCATAGGGCATGGACTAGACCATATTACCACCAAAAGTGTAAGACAGCTACTTTTTTCTCCACACCCTCACCAGCATTTGTTGCTGAAGACTCTTAATGAGAAGTAAAAAGGGAAAATCCCAGAACAACAGTTAAGAATATAGTGGGTACTCAGTGTTTATCAGAGAAATGAACAGGTAGAAAACAACATAAACCAAAAAGCACTGCAGCCCAGCACTTTATAAAGATCCTGAAGTAAAAAACAGGATAGCACAAATCTATAGTAAAGCCAGTGTTGTTGACTTTCACAGTAATGATCCTAATGCAACAGGAAGACATTGAAGCATGTCTGTTCATCTCAGTATAAGTGAGCTTAGAGGACCAGTCTAACGCATTTGACTTCTGGTCAGAATAACAAAGTATATAAAAGTAAGAGCTACACTTGTGTTCTTTCTAGTTGCAGTGACTTACCAGGAACTGATAGGTAGTAAGGATTTTGAGTTATATAGGAACTAATATTTACAATTTAGAGAGAAATTTATGTTTCTTAAGTCATATTTTAAAAAAAAAACAACCTCTAATCTTATAATATTGTGAATCTATTAAGATGAGGTAATGGTAGACCAGTGTCATGGAAGTACTGTCCTCTTCAGTGAGCAGCAGTTAGAAATTTGCATACAACACAGTTGCGTAATAACATGTTGTAAAACTGATTTTCATGAACTTTTCTCATGGTTGTTTACTGGAGAAAGCTTGAAATCTGTCAGTTTAAGGGTATCTATATCTTTCTGAGTTTAAATAGCTGATTTAAAGATAAAATATTCTCTTTCAGAATACTGCCCACTCTCCATGAATCCTAGCATCCATGTGTGCATAAGGGACTGAGGTGATGTGTTATGTTGGTGGTGGGGAAGTGAGGCACTGTATCTGTCTGGGTCCCTGTTCTACCTTGTCTCTTCCTTTGTCCAGCTGCTGTGCTGATGGGTGGTGAATTTGTGATTAATCCAATCAACTTGTTGAGGACCAAAAGTCTGTGCTTAAAGACTCAGTTCCTCTGGCTCTTTATGGCATTGCAAATTCCCATGAAGTGCTAGCCACCCCCAACCACTGTGGTAGGGGTTCCTTTTGGTTGGCCCACAGCTGGTCCATTGACAGTAAGCTCTGCTCCCATTAATGCCTCTTAACAAGGGTGAGCATATGCCAGTGTGTATAGGATAGTTTATTCTCATTGGTGTGAGACTTACTCATGGCACTCCTTTCACTTTTTAAAGTGTCCTGCTTTAAAAGATAAATTATAATATTGCTGTACCTGTGTTATGTATGGTAACTTCTGGAAGTTAAACTTCTTGTTTATGGGAGAAACAAACTTATGGAAGTTTATGAAATTTAGATAAGCTTTTATTTCTCAATAATGCCTGAATTTCAACAAAAATGTTTCAATCATGACCCAAAAACTCCATTTTGTCAGACATAAATTCATTCACAATGCTATATTTTTCTTCATACTTCTAGCAAAAAAGTACTAACTCTTCTCAAGGCAAAAATGGCTGGTTATTTTAAAGGGAATTCAGTAAGGAAAAGTGCAAAGGTTAACATCTGAAAGTATAATTTCACTATAAGTAAAAAAAGAAAAGTACAAAGTAATGGATTCTTTTCTGTAAAATATTGTGTTTATGTATGTTGAAAAAAGATCTGAAGGATGATATTCACCATATAATAGACTATATTGCCGACTGGTAGATTTATGAATTATTTGTCCTTTTCCTTTTTTCTTTTTTGCCACTTCTACATTTTTCATAATGGGTGATGATTTTTTTAACAATAAATTTAAAGAAAAAATACTCAAAAATTTTGATATCCTTTTCTGTAGCTTTTCTCCAAACATTCTCTGATCAGAATTTAGACGCAATACTTCATCTCTTTTATAGTCTGAGTCACTCTTAATGGTTTATTATGAGTCTTTTTAAAATATCTTTTTAATTGCTAGTTTACGTTGGGTAAAAAGGGTGATGCTATTCACATTCATTTGGTTTAACCACCATTTCATTCCTGTCTGTGTTCTATAATGGTAGATCCTACGCAATGGTTATTTTTAATCTAGTCCTACAGTCTTATTCCTCAACATACGCACACACCCACAATGCTTTTGAATGTAGTAGTTTGGGGATGGGGGTGGGAAAGAGCCTTATTTTCTATTTTTCAAGATGAAATCCAGGAGACTCTGTAACCTTTTGTTTTGACTATATTTTTTCTTTCATTGCTATTCTTTTTAAGGAAATTCAATCAAATTCCTTTTCTGAAAAGCAGTGGTTATAGAATTGTTGTGCTTGACCTTTGTATGAGCTTTTGCTCAACTTAATGACATTGGCCGAAATAAAACAGTTTTGCTAGCAAAATGAATCCTGTTAAGGTAGGCATTACAAAATAGGTATTTCTCTGTGTAGATGCACTTGGATTAGAAAGATTATTACTGTGTACAAGTATCTCACCTGACCTAGCTCCATACCATTGAAAACATGTCCCACCCTAGCCATAGGCGCCATCAGGGCCCCCCTCATCATAATGCCTCTGTAGTCTTTCCTTTCACAGATAAAACAAGTATTTTTCCACTAAGCTTTCTCTCTCTTATTAATGATTCAGGTAAGGATGTGGGGAGGGAGGGATGGTGGGTTTAAGAATAATGTGGGCTTAGTGACATTTTGGTAAGGAGATGTTCCATCTATGGTCACTGGTATACTCATGCTTAGGTTTTTTATTAACACTGGAATTAGTATTGTTAAACTTCTTTGAGTTGCTCCAGGAAATCACCCCATTGGTAAAATTTTATGTGTGTACTTGTTAGAATTCTTTTGGTTGCAAGTGACAGATATTCAACTTCACTAGCCCAAAGAAGCAAGAGACTACAGGTAAGAAGAAGGGCAGAAATGCCCTTGGGAACAAGAGATACAAGTACAACAGTTCTCACTTTATTTCTCCATTCTCCCCCTCTTTGTGTGTTTGCTTTATCTCATTACTGAAGACTATAGGAAACATGACTGCTGCAGTCTAGAGTTTATATTTTGCATCTTCATCTCACAAAGAAAGGTTGGTTTTAAGGTATTTTCAGTTCTGAATTAAAATAACAAAACAGCCCAGGGTAGATGCTCATCCTTTGGTCAGGTATCCCTTTGGGTTACTTTGACTGTGCAAAGTTGTACAGAAACAGGGCAATATTTCCCAATAGCCATGGGAAAGGGTGGACATACCTAGGAGAAAGAAGGCATCCATGATTGACAATATTATATATCTCGCCTATATCCCATCCTATTCTATGGGTGCCTCCTCTCTCCTATGTCTATAGTATGACTACTATGTCTATTTTTTTTGGTGTGGAAAGTGAACACTAATGCCAAATACCTAATTTTATAGCAAAAATATAGAATATAACTCATTAATATGTTGAGGATTTCTTACGTTAGCTATTGTTTTGACTTTAAACCCTCCCCACTCCAACCAACATATACCAAATGCAGTTTTGAAAAATTGATCTTGCGAGTAATTGGCAGAAAATGAAAATCTGTGTAGAGATTATATGACCATAACTTACGGTGCTGTGAAAAAGTTATTTTTGAATAAATTTCAACGTTGTATCACTGTTTTTGATAAACGCTAATATTTTATTAGTGTTTCATTTTATTTTGAAATCGTTACACTTTAATTATTAGTCACACTGGATTTTCTTTATTTTGATTTAACTAAGTTTGCTATATTAAAAATGCTAACTAATTGATGGGAAAATTATGTTTCTTCTGTAAAATATTAGCTCCCCAATCAGATTGTTCCAGGTTTAATCAAATGAAAGGATTAATATAATGTTATTTATTTATTACAAAGAATTTAGCCTCCTTTCATAAAAAGTGGCAGGAAGAATGTTTTGAAATTAAACTGTATGAATCTTGTCATAGTTTTTTAAACACTTAGAAAAACACTGAGATGCTCAGTTAGGAGGCAGAAGCATTAAATCAGCTTTTTTAAAATCACTGTTTTCATGTCCCTTCTAAAAAAAGAGCTCTTTTTGAATGACATTTCTTTAAGAAATTATTATGTCATTGATATGTTCAGGTACTCAGCTCGGCCTGGGAGATGGCAATGAATGAGACACATGTTCTGGCCTTAGGAAGGAGGCAATCTTCTAGATGTATATTATCTATAGACATCTATATCTGTATATATCCCTGTCCTGATTCTCCTTTCCTGGAAGAACTTCCCATCCCCATTGCTCTTTATGTTCCTTGGTTCTTTTTTTTTTTTTTAAAGATTTATTTATTTAGGCATACAAGCTGGGGTGCAGACCAGAGGAGTGGGGAGGCGAGAGGGCTCACCAGAGACAGAGTGGGGTGCAGAACAGGCAGATTGAGGAAACACACTGCTGAGGGGGGCAGCGGGCGAGGCAGGAGAGGTCTGCAGCCGCATGTGGGAATCTCCCAGGCCAGGGCATCGAACTAGTCGTGATAGCTCCACAACCCAGCGCCTAACTGCTGCGCCGCTGTGGGGGTGGGTGGGACTGTGTTCCTTGGCTCTATATGTGATCTTTGCAATTAGTCTCTTGGCCACACCTGCAATGAGTATTGTAGAATATACACTCTTGAGTGTTGATTGACTTTCTCAGTTCATTACCTCTTCCCAAAAATGTTGGTGGTCAAATGATACTTGAAATATTGGACAGTTAAAGGATTTTAAATGCAGGTTCCTAGCATATTGGGAAGTACGGTTCTCAAAAAGTTAGTTTCTTATTTGTTTGAATTCAGTTGAGTTCAGTTAGTTGCTAACCTTGCTCTCATTTCTTTCTAGACCAAGTTCTCAGAATTTTCATTTTCTCCTCAAACCACCTTGAGTTATTTTGAAACTCTTGTGGTTGTAGAAATCAGAAACTCTAGATATTTCTCGTTGGCTGTCTCTGAGCAGGTATTTGCTTTAGTACAACTCAATTCATTGGGAAGGTCTAACAATAGGATGGATTTTGCTGCAAGACTGAGCTTTAGTGAACTTTGTCTTTTCTCAGTTTTCTTTTTTACTGTTTGGGATCTAAAAGTTGTCGACTCAGAATTCCAGTGTTCCACATTTTGAAATCTATTTATAATCTTGTAAACTAGCCAATTAATTCCCTTCTCCACCCCACTACCTTAGCAAAACAGCCAAAAAAAATTTACACATAGAAATGACAACATGTTTTCCAGTCTCTTTGCCATCTTCCCAGATACATGATTGAACTTTTTTTTACCTATTCTGGCTATCACATGTTTGGCCTTTTTGACCTTTGATATCAGTTTCCTTGTTATCGTCTGCCTGGTCTCTAACCAATCCCTACATTTTAGATTTTTTGTTATAATAGTACGCTCTTCACTTCCTGTATGAATTTCTATGTTAGAATAGACTAGCACATAAACTATAATACACAACTCCAAAAATCTCAGTGGCTTAACACGTAAAGATTTGTTTCCTGCTCACACAAAGTCTGTCATAGATTTTTGGTGGCAGATGGGCTTTCTTCCACATAGATAGTGTGGGTCTCAGAGTCACTCACTGAGTCTCTAGCATCAGTTGCTCTAGCAGGGGAGGAAAAAGTTGAGAATTGTGGAAGAATTTCACTGTGTGAGCCCTGAAACAACACATTTTTGCTCATATGTATTTGATTTGCCCAGATTCATTCAAATGGCCCCACTACCTGCAAGGGAGCTGAGAATTTTAACCTCTTATATTCCTAGGAAATAAGGAGAAATTGTGTTGGTGAGAACAAAGTCTATTACACATGGAAGACTTTCTTGTAAAACATAGTATTTGGGCTATTGTGCTTTTCATATCCCTCTAACCCTGAAACCATTGTCCATGTGCAATGTTGGCAGACACCCTTAGGGCATCAGTAGATTTGGAATTTTAAAATTCCTCTTACTCCTTTGGCTACAGGCTTTTGTCAAAAATTGGCTAGGAAATTCCCCATTAGATTTTAAGCTTTTAAATACTTTCAATGTGTTAGATATAAGAAAGTTGTATATTTTATCAAGTATTTTTCATAGTTTTCAATGAGAGAGTTTATCTGCATAACCAGGGAACTATCATTTGGTTGGTACTCTGAGAGTTCCCACCTCTGGGTAATCTCATTACTGAGTTTTCTCACTACAGGAGCATATCTCAGCCTCTGCCATTTGTCTTCCCCTGGATCTTCACTGCTTTCAGCACTAATTTTGGAATTGTGATTTCTGATTTAGCCAAAAATCTAGTTTGCTTTTTACTTTTCTATTTCCTTTGCTGCTTTTAAATGATTTCTTGGATGAAAAGGAAAAAATGGTCATTCAACAGCTATGTTCTTAATGAAAGACCGTTTTAACTTTAGAGTCTATTCATAAAGACTTGTTCACTTGTTTCTAATGTGAATGACTGAAATGCTTTGAAACCAAAGAAATTAATATACTCAATATGCATTGCTTTTGGATTCATGACAGTGTACACTAAAATGGGTCTTAAGCTCATATGATATACTCTTTTGATACTTTTCAAATTACTTAAACCAGAATATTAAGACCTTAGGCATAAGAGCTTACACAGGTAATCAGGTGTTTGCTTTTAGTTTTGGAAGGGACAAATTGGTCTTCGTGCCTCTCATGCCACATATATTGGATTATAGGGATTACTAACATATGATATACTTTTAAAACTGTATTTCTCTTTAGTCTACTCTTCCACTACCCAGTGTCTTTGGCCAGTCAAAATAATCTGTTTCTAGAGATAGTATTAAATAAACATAAAGAAGTATCCTATGGATTTCAAAAGAGAACATAAAGAACTAGAACTACATCAAACTAAAAAACCTCTGCATGGTGAAAGAAACTGTAACTGCAATGAAAAGACATTCTATTGAATGGGAGAAAATGTTTGCATACCATACATCTGACAAGAGAGTGATATCAAAGATACACAAAGAACTCATAAACTCTACAAAAACAAAACAAATAACGCTATCAAAAAATGAGCAGAAGAACTAAATAGACATGTCCCCAAAGAAGACATATAAACCGCAAACAGGCACATGAAAATTGTTCATCATTACTTAGTGTTAGGAAAATGCAAATCAAGACCACAATGAGATACCATCTCATACTTATGAGAATAGCCCATATTGAAAAGACCAGAAATAACTAGTGCTGGTGAGAATATGGAAAAAAGGGAACATTCCTATACTGCCGGTGGGAATGCAAACTGGAATAGCCCTTTATGGAAAGCAGTATGGAGGTGTCTTAAAACATTGAAAGTGGATCTGCCGTATGGCCCAGTAATTCTACTCTTAGGCATCTGCCCCCCAAATTATAAAACACTCGTTTGAAAGTAAAATTACACTCCAATGTTTATTGCAATGCTATTTACTATAGCTAAATTATGGAAACAACCTAAGTGCCCCAAAACAGATGACTAAATCAAGTCTGATTAATTGCTATGTTGGTTAAGCGTTGTTTTCATGATATTACTAGTTTTATAACATGTGCTAATTTGTTTTTAGAATGTTGCCTAAGCATTATGTAAAAAAGAGATAGGATACACTTTAGATACCCTAAATCCAGTATATTTATAATAACTAAAATGTCATAAACATAGTCAGTTTTCATTGGATATCTTCTTGCAAATATAATTGCAAAGTATGATAATAACTTTATCCCTTAATAGATTCAATTTTTTTTTCCTTAAGGCATCATGACAGAGAAGCTTATCCCAAAGATTATGACATAGAAGGTCCTGAGAAAGTAAAAAAACTGTGCAATTCAACATATTGGAGACTTGGAATTGAGGAACCCCCAGTAAGTAGTTCATATGAATTCTTTAAGTATAGAATCTTCATCCTAGTGAAAACATGAAAAGGAAAAGGAGGGACTCTTTATCAGTACCCCCCTCTTAGCTATGTCAGTTACTTGGGCAGATGGCTTAGTCACTGTGTGCTTCAGTGACCTTACCTATAAAATGTATACACTTCGTGAGGTTATTGGAGAAAGTAAGCGCTTGCGTCCATACCTGGCACATAGTAAGGGCTTAAGAAATTACTACCATTGTGAGGACAGTGTTCTTGCTAAATATCCCCTCCAACCTTCACGATAACCATGTGAAATAGGTATTATTATCTCAGATGGGGAGAAATGAGCAAAGATCAAGAGTAAGGATCACTTTGTGTGACATACTATGTTTTTTCACTCCACCTGTCCCCATCAGTCAGGCCTGGGAGGGGCCTGTGGGGGCGAGTGGGGAGGGCGTAGGAGAGAGAGACCCTGAAGGTAAACAGCAGAGGAGCATGGCCTCATTGCAGCCTCCCAAACTTAAATCTGCACTGAATTGGGAGAGTAAGAAGCTTAACTATAATATACCTGGAAATTTTCATTATTTCGCTGGACTGAAGAATTTCATAACTAAAATGAGATCCTTCTTGAGATTGAGGGGCCCAGAAAAGCTCTGGGACTTGCCTAAAATTTCCATTAAGCAAAAGGAAAGAACTAGCCATCCATGTGGGTGGCTTGCTACATTATTATATCCTATTGATGCAATAGAACCAATTCTACAAGGCAGTTACAGGAGCAGTGCCTTACTTCATCTTCTGAACAGCTCTTCAAGTAGGTACCATACAGAACCTGATTGTATAAATGAGGAAACTCATTTACTCTCTTGTTCAAAGTTATTTAAAAAGTGTATGAAAAATTAAAATCCAGTTTCCTCCTGTGGTTCCAAAGTCTAGTTAAATATTTTTCTAAACTGCTTTAACCCAAGCTGCTCCTCTCCCAGGCCAGTTGCCATTTTATCTCCTGACACTGCATCCTTCTTGCAGAAAACCAACCTAATTATATTTTTACTCTATTCTGGGTATTGTGTACATCTCTCTACATATATCTTGGGGGCACTCCTGTCTTATATATTAGCTATAGCCTCTCTCCTGGTTCCCAAATTATGTCCACACTTGTGCTTCATAGTCTTAATCCCATGTTTCCCCTCCTAAATGCCTTTTTTGCATAATTTTGTATTTTTGCAGGATTGCTGCTAAGTGGTATCTTTTGTGTCCAACTGAATTTCTGTTTGAGTAAAGGTGTCCTTGACCTTAATGCTGCTGCTGGGGTTAATGTGAACATCATTTAGTTGTATAAAGATTTAAAGTTGGACTGTTTCTTCCCCAATTGATTATACTTTTTTATTTTCTTGCATAGTTGCTCATTTTTGTACGATATTTTATTTCTCTCCTCAGGTGTACTCCCCATAAATCTCCTACCACTACATCACCTGTGAACCATCACCATAGTCCTTTTTGCTGTCCCCTCCCCTGTTTCCCTGTTTTCACCCTTCTCCCTCTCCCTCCCACCCATGCCTCACCAGCATTATTTGTTACCAGTTTATTTTTTTTAATATGGGCCATTCTCACCAGTGTGAGGTAGTATCTCAATGTGGTTTAATAAGCATTTTCCTAACTATAATTGATGTTGAGCATTTTTTCATATACTTCTTGGCCATTTGCATTTCCTCTTTGGAGAAGTGTCTTTTTAGTTTTTATGCCCATTTTTTTTGACTGGTTTGTTTGCTTTATTTTTGTTAAGTTTTGTAAGCTCCTTGTAGATCTTTGATATTAATCTCTTGTAAGTAGTATGGAGTGCAAATATTTTCTCCCAATCTGTAGAGTGTCTCTTTATTTTGGTTATAGTCTTTTTTGTTCTACGGAAGCTTTTTAGTTTGATGTAGTCCAAGATGTTTATCTTTTCCTTCATTTTCTTTGCTTCTGGGGATGAGTCCTCAATGATGTTTCTGAAATGCATCTTGTAGAGTGTTGTGCCTATGTTTTCTTCTGTGTATTTTGTGGTGTCAGTCTTTTATCTTTTATCCATTTTGTGTTGGTTTTTGCGTACAGTATGGGATAGTAATTTGGTTTCATTCTTTGCATGTAGTGGTCCAGTTTTCCCAGTACCATTTATTAAAGATACTCTCCTTGTTCCCGTACACATTCTTTGCTCTTTTGTTATAGATTAGTTGACCATATACTTGTGGCTTTATCCCTGGGTTTTTAATTCAATTCTGTCAGTCTGTGTGTCTGTTTTTGTTCCACTATCATGTTGTTTTAATTATTATGGCTTTATAGTGTAGTTTGAAGCCTCGGAGTGTAATATCTCCATTCTTCCTCTTTTTAGTCAGGAGAGCTTTGGCTATTCAAGATTTTTTTTTTTTTTTGTGATTTCATGTACATTTCAGCATTATTTTTTCTATTTCTTTGAAAAATGCCATTGAACTTATTGGAAATGCATTGAATCTGTAAATTGCTTTTGGCTGGATTACCATAAAATGGAACTCCAGCTACATTTTGACTGAGACCCCAAAATGTCAAGAGAAAAACCATAGTCCCATGTGCCTAAGTGAAATAGTAGGCCACTTAGATGAGAACCTCAAAAATGATAGTGCCCTTAGGTCACTTGCATGAAGTGTGTAAGAGGATTGAAATACAAGAGGCCAAAAGTTTGAGAGAAGAAATGGGGTTTGGAAAAGGTGTGCTGTAAATTTTTTCTGTAACTGCCCCTTGGATGCCTGGTGAAGTTGTAGATACAAGACTCTGATGAAGTACCAGAACAGAAGGAGGGTAATTAGCTATATATATTGGGTTGTTGGGAAAGTCATGACGTATTCTTTCTATGTTTTTCAAGCTAAAATGCATTATGACTTTTCTGACAACCCAAAATATCAGTGGTGGGACAAGAATATATTATTGATTTCTTTTTTTTTTTAAGATTATTTATTTATTTATTTATTTTATTTATTTATTTTATTTATTTAGATTATTTATTTAGATTATTTATTTATTTATGCATACAAGTTGGGATACAGGCCACAGGAGTGAGGCTGCGAGAGGGTTCACCAGAGACTGAATGGGGAGCAGAAATACACTGCTGAGGGGAGCAGCGGGCAAGGCAGGAGAGGTCTGCCGGGCCATGTGAGAATCTCCCCGACCTGGCGTCAAACTCGCATCGCAGCTGCCAACAGCTCCACAGCGCAGAGCTTAACCACTGCGCCACCAGGGAGGCCCTATTATTGATTTCTTCAACCCACATGTGACTTTTGAGGATCAGCTGTGGGTCCTGTGGAAGAGAAAGATGATAGGGACATATTTCAGAGTCTGCCCAAGACTATACCATGTAGGGATGGGAGGGTGATTGGCTGGATTCCAAGGGTTGAGGCAGAACGTTTAAGTCTAGCTGCTGGTACTGAATGTTCCCAGAAAGATCTCAGCATTTACCACAAGTCTCCAAGAAAGTTAAGCTTTGAATGTTCACCAGTGCCAAAGAGGGTCAGAGACAGCCATACCCAGAGAGAACCAAAACACGGTGCACTTCTAGCTTTCCTGCATTTCCGTCTTCCCCTCCTCATTTCATTACACTTGGTTTTAACCCCCAAGGAGCCAAAGGGATTTGGGGTATAAGAAAGAGGTACAAGGGGAACAACTGAAAAGAACCCAACTGTGCCTTTTCTCTCTGAGGTAGACCAGGCCAAAGCAAGCTTAAGGCGTAAGAATAAGAATATTTCATTTTAAATCAAGATTTAATTAGTATTAGGGAATAGGTACTTTTCTTATCTCAATAAGATTCTTCTTGAGACAGAATTAACTAGAAGGTTTTGTATTATCTGAGAGTGACCCAGAAGTTCTGGATCCTGTCCTGTGTTTCATCAAAGAGTATGAAAGTTAGCCTCTCCAAATATCTGTGGTTTGGCAGTGATGCAGAAAGAAAAGATGTATTTTCTGATTGCACTTTTAAAATAAGCCAGTTAACCATCTGCAAAAAGAGCAGTCCATTCACTCAGTCCCTTTCCTTAGTTTAGGTTTCTTCACAATACTTAAATCGCTGGATATATTTTAGATTTATTTCATTATTTGCTGTTTGTCTCTCCTTACTAGACTTCAGTATCCCTGAGAAAAGGGACTTAGGTCTATTTTGTTCTCTACTATATCTCCAGCTTTTAGAATAGTAGTTGGCACAAAAAGGGTGTTCAAGAAATATTTGCTGAAAGATGCAAAGGAAGAATACAGTCAACAAACATTTATTGAAGCCCTATTATTTTGTTAAGTGCTGGAGTAAGGAAAATTATGCTAAATTATTATGCTAAATGCTGGGATAAGAAACAATTCAAAACAAAGCTTCCATATATCAGGAACTCACAGGATGATGGGAGAGTTGGAGGTGGGCATATATACCACAGTGGCAAAATGTATAACCCATGGGTGTTACAACAGGGAGAAGATCAGGATGCTATGAAGGACATTGAACTGAAATGTGTTAAGGGGAAAGGTCAGAGCTGGCTTCATTGTAGAGATGGTCCCAGTGAAACTTCTGAGTGAAAGGAATTTAATGGGACCATCTCTTGGCAGAATCTGGATGACCTTCTCTGACTTCAGGAGATGAGTGATGCCAGAGGGGATGTAAATGGTAGATTCTTAGGGAAACAGTAATTCGAGCCACTGGAGTTTGTTAGATTATCTTATTACAGATTATCTTAGTCTAAACAATTATGGGAAAATAGCATTTTTAAACTACACTATTTTGTTTTGGTATTTTATTTTGACTTTATTCAGATGCTACTTAACTGTACCAGAGTGAGTTCTAAGCCAGCTAAAAATTTCAGGCCTAGTTTAACCATTGTGTCTTCACTTATAAATTCTTCACCCAGGGATCCTTACATTACCATAAACCCTGCCACAATCACTTAAGACTGTTTCTGAGAAAGTGGTGCATATTGAATCCCATTAAACTCAGAAGGATTACGTTAAAGGAATTCAGTTGATGCTCATAGGAGGTGAGTTCTCACCTATGTGAGGAACAAAAAAAACCTGAGTAATTGTATTAAGCAGATGTTTCTTATGCAGCTAATGGGTCCATGTCAAGGGATTTTTGGAGCTACTAGGACAATTTTGATAAGCAAATTAGGCTGATATTAGTATGAATAGCATCACAGTCATTTTGGAGTTTAATGGCAAATAAATGAGTAGTACAAAAGTATACTACCATTCTTTTATATTTTATAAACAGACAAAAGATAATTAAGTAGGCTTCAAATATGGGCTGTGTTAGGCAATGATGATAAGATATTTAAAATGTAGTAACACTGGGCCTCCCTGGTGGTGCAAGGACTTAAGTCTCAGCACTGTGAAGCTATCAACAGCTACTGCAGCATGAGTACGATCCCTGGCCAGGGAGCTTCCCCCATGGAGCAGCAGACCTCTCCTGTCTCATCCGCTACACCCCTTAGTAGTGTATTTCAGTCAATCTGTTTGTTCTGCTCCCCACTCTGTCTCTGGTGAATCCTTTCACCCACCCACCCCCACACTCTGGCCTATACCCCAGCTCTTGTATCATAAATAAATAAATCTTTCAAAAAATTAATGACACTAAAAGAGATATAAAGGGATATAATTATCCTGGATCTGAGAAATTCAATTATTTATTTAATTAGTTCAGGTATTTTTTTCCTCTGATTGACTTAGTAGAATGGTATTTTGACCATTGTAATCTTGTAGAGGCTTCTTGCATTCAGATCTAAGTATTTGAAAGTGCATATGGATAAAATATTTTAAATGGAATGATTTTAAGTTTTTGGGTTTTTTTTTTTAGGAGAACAACTTCTGCAAAGATGTTTAGGGATAGTAGACTATTGAATAGGGTATCCTCTTGCTTTCTGTCTTCACAATTTCTGAGTTTATTTAATGCCATGTTTCTATTAATAGTAAGTGCTCTGGATCTACTTTGGATTGCCTTATATAATATCAGCACAATTACATCTGCCTTTCCTGTTTCAGGAATTCTGTGTAAAATTTGGCATACTGAATATGCTTTCCTTGTTTTTTGCAGCTGTGAGTTTGTTTATTCTAGCAAATATCTTGCCAGTCATTTCTAAGGATTTGGAACAGGAATGAAAGTAGGCATTCGTCATTTTGATCCCGTCACTGTCCCATCCATATGCTATATAATAATCAAGCCCTAATTAAACTTTTAAAGAAGCTGGATTTTAATTTCTCATGTATATTAGTTTACTTAATCAGGTATAACACTTACGGTGAACAAATAGGACTTGCAACAAAGGACTTGTAAATAAGATTATAACAAAATTATAATCATACAAACACACACACAAACACACACACACACACACACACACACACTCTCACTATATTCTTTTTCTCCACTGTTTACCCTACTTTGTGGAGCTAATTCTTTCTCTATTCCTTGATAAAATCTTGTGCAGTACCCATAATTTTTATGGTCACTCACACATTAAAAAAAAATCTATTAAGCCCATTTCAATAATTAAAACATCTTCTCAAAATGATGAATTTCATTTGAGGTTAAAACTTTTTCTCTCCTTTTGCCAAGGAAGTCTGCAGAAGGAAGTTGTGTGGGAAGAGTTTTAACTTATTTTCCATTTCTTTGCTTTGCTCCTCTCTTCTCTCAGGCAGTTAGATAACTAAAAGAGCCTCTGATTATTATTCTACACATCTCAATTACTTAACCAAGGCCATTTTTGTGATAATAAGTGGTTTTGTTAGAATGATCAGGAAAAAGTATGGCACTTGAGTAAGATTTATTTCTTCTAGAGACAGTGAAAGAACCATCCCATAAAGGCTAGCTTAATAAACAGGCAATGGGGGAAAAAAAGAATAAAATTATTTTTTCTGACTGAATCCCATGATTCTCAGTCATTGGTGTATTTGTGGAGAGGGGGCTTCTCTATTTTTCTGGGCTCACTCAGATAATCTGTATATGGCACAATTGATTCACCTAGACATGAAAACACAGCCATAATTTTCAAGGGCAAAACTGCTGAGAAATAAGAATAGTCTTTTAGATGATTTTTTAAAGATAAAGTCTTTTAGTAAGGTCTTGGCATTACCTGTTGGTGATGATTTTCTACCAAAAGCTGAGTTGGAAGGAGAGTGCTTTTTAACAGGGCAAAATTAATTTCCACTATTGTGACTGAAGATCTAAGATAATAGATATGTGCTTCTTTTTCCAAACTTAGATGCTAAATCACTCATAGAAAATTTGTAAAGCATTTGGGCAGTGACTGACTGGTTTTGAGCCTCTTAGTCTCTCCTCTACCTTGAAGACTAAAATAACAAGGTTGAAATTGAAGAGAACTGGAAGAGAGTGTTTGGAATTTGGAGGAGTCCTTTGAATGTGCATGCTGAGTTCCATCCTTCTTGTCCCCAGGGGCTAGGGGTGGGAAGTATGTCCCAGTCACTACAAGCTGTAGTGGGAGGCCTCAAGAATACCAGGCCAGGGAATTTGGTAATTTCTCTCCTGAAGTTGAGGAAGTTGGTGGACTGATCATTTCTGAAGTGACCCATGGTAGTGGAGAAGAAACTTACTGGGGAAGTACCTGCATTTTCTTTAATATGGGTCAGAAAAGTATGCTTTCTGGGGCCCTATGAAGAACTCAAGAAAGAAATGTTAATTGTGGATCTTTTGAAATGACTCTTGCCAAGAAAGCTTCAGCAGAAAGAGGCTAGTTACCCTCAAATGTGGGGCTTAATGGGAAGTCCTAAGTGACTTGTTCATTCCATGTACCATTTACCCAGGTTATATATTTACTGGATTTTCTCAAATGCAGTACAGATAGGAAGAATTCATTTTGGAAGATTAGAAATCAAGATTTTATTTAAAAGTATACTGAGGAAAATAGGAATAGAATGGTGATATGAAGTGAACTTTTACATTAGATATTTTTTTATTTTACTATTTGACTCAAGCGACATTTTGTTATGCAAATTAAATGGAAATTCTAGTGATTATCCTGTGAGTTTGTGCAGTGCTAATTTAGCTATGTCATACAAAATAGCCAATGTCCAATTTGTGATACACACACACACACACACACACACACACACACACACACACACACACACACAAAGTCTTTGGACCTAAATATATGGAAGTGCTTTTATAAGTTACCCATCCTTATGTCAGTTTATGAACATTTCTAAACCAAAGAGACCTTTCACATTAAGGTGGTGTAGGACTAGGGGTTGCCTGCATACAACAGAAACCACAAATCAGCCTTGACTGTTCACATAAAGTATTATTCTTTCATGTAAAAAATCTGAGGATAACAGGCCAGACCTGGTATGAAAGTTCTACAGATTATCAGAGGCCACTCCTTGCAAACTTCTTCTCTGCTGTTTGTTGGTTAAAGGCCAAGATGACTTCTGGAAACCAGTCATTATGTCCATATAAGGAAGGACCTTTCCTGGAGGTTTTAGGAATTCCACTTATGCCCATTGTTCAAAATCAGTTAACTGGTAATATCTGAATATAGGCTGGAATATGTAGTCTGAAACTCCAAGTGGTTGGGGGTTCTATTATTGATAAAGATGAGAGGTGGAACATTAGGGGCTAATGTTTACCTCTAATAAAGGACACACAGAAACCAACAGTGGGCTCTGGAGTCAGACGGTTTCTCTTTGATTCTTGGCTTTACCACTTATTATGTTGTAACTTTGGTCAAGAGTCTAAAACTTTCCTGTCTTCACTTCTTCAGATGTAAAGTGGGAACAGTAGAATTTTCATGAGCATTTACTCAGAAGACATTTAGGATGGTGTCTGTCCATGTCCTCTTGTTATTACCACAGTCCCCATGATTTATTATAACTCACTGAGCTACAGTCAGTTCAGCTTCTGGTGTTTGTTTACTACTCTAGCCCTAAAACCTGGGAGGGTGCCTGCCACTTCAGATATACGGATTGTTGAATGAGTGAATGGGTCAGTTTGCAAAACTTTTGAATGGCGGACCTTTTACTTTATCATGGTTCATCTGGGCATTACTCCCTTTCAATGTTAGTTTTCCCTTCCTTAAACTAGAGATAAACTCTGCCAAGTGTTCTTCTTTCCCCTTAAGAGTCACTCTCTATCCTTCTTAACTCTGCTCTGTGCCAAGGAGGCTGATCTTTATGGACTGCATCAATGAGACCCCTTGCTCTTTGGTCCCCTTTGTGAATTCACCTCTGTAAGATGCTGACAGGTGCTCCTAGGTGCACCTAAGTGAGAGCTAGCTTGGACACTGATTCCTGGTTTCCTCCCTGTAGGGCAATGGTTTGACAGTTGTATGCAATAGGTGAATTTTTTGTGTTCCTCCCCTTAAACCCCATAGCCCAATTCATATGTTTGATATCTCTTTGAATAGGTAATAACTCAGTGTGATTAGCTCTTTGAATAGGATTAATTCCTAATGATGGCAAAACCTTATTGTACTAACCTGAAGTGAACTGGAGTCACATAATTAGAGCTTTGATACCCCTGAAGCTGGACGTTCCAAGTTCCTAAAAAGTTGCCTCTCTTGATCAAAACAGGGGAGGGAAGAGCACAAGGGACTGTAGTGATGCTGCACGGGGGAATTGGTGGTGGGAATTATATAGGGACTACACCTGAGAGGAGAAATCATACATTGTACAAAATGGAAGAATGATGTAAAATATATAAAATTTAAAAAAAGAGCTCCCTCTCTTTTCAAGTAGAAAATTCAGTGGCATTAATGTTAACTAAGATTTCATTGGCTGGGGAAAGTGTGGGTTCTCTTAGTGGAGGTGAGTTCTAGTTTTCTGCTGTGAATCTCCATCTTTATGATTTTCTGGAGTTTTGTATGGAGAAAGTATTGGTTTTTTGCTATCCATTTTTGTTCCCCCATTATACTTCTGAAATTCGGTCAAGTATATCTTATAATTTGAAGGTTTTACTCAGTAGTAATTACTGATAATTTATTGAGTTAAAGTCTGTGATAGAGAATGGATAATGATGGTGATATCTGAACTCCTATGTGATTTACAAAGTGATTGCTACAATTTTTTCTTGGGGTAGTTAAAACTTACTAACCTTGAGAAAGAAATAGCGGGCAGACTATTTATTTGAAAGCAGCACCTTCCATTTAATAGAAACAAATTGATTTTTATTGTCCAACAATACATAGTAAAGAATTATCATTTTAATATATTTCTGATGAAATAGTTGACTACTAGAAGATACTGCTTGTTTTTTGTCAGTGGAGTCAACTATTAAAATCAGAATGTACTTCAACCAAAATGTATTTTAGGAACTGACCATTTTTAGCAATCAACTTATCTTTTTTCTTATATGTGGTTTCTATTTTTCCAGATTTGGATATCAGAAGCACACGAACAGATGTCACAAGTTTATTTAAACAAAGAACTGGCTGAAATAAAGAGCAAGGCTTTACTGAATGAGGAAACAATGAACTCTGGGATTGTTGAAAGGTATTCTTGCTGTTATTTTCCTTAACTTAGAAAACATGCACATGCAGGAAAGGATTTATGTAAGTGGTGAAGAGGTATAGTGGCCCTAGCTAGATGGTGCAGGAAGACATCAAACACAGGAGCACCTCTCAAGCCTCCATGTTTCTGCTCATGCTTTACCCTCTGGTATCCCTTTTCCCTCAGTTGTTTGCCAGTCACTACTCATTGTGGAGCCAGCTAAAATGTCATTTCCCCTTTACACATCTTTTTTTAATCAGAGTTCTGACTATCTAGATCTAAACTCCAGTTCCACAGTTTGTTTGGGAAAGCTACTTGGTGTCTGTAATTCTGTTTCTTTGCCTATAAAATGGGAATTACAAAGTGTCTAATTCAAAGGACTGTTCTGAAGTTCACATGAAATAATACATGACATATACATAGAAATATTGCCTGACATGTAGTAAGGATTAGTTGTCAGTATTGAAAATTAATTGTTCTTGTATCCTTGCCATCTGAGCACTTTATGTGCTACACGGCAGTTGGACTTATATTCCTTACTTATATGCATGAGTTTCCCTCGTGAAAGAGAGTTCCTTGTTCTAAGTTATAGCTGTAGCCCTGCAACCTGGAACGGTGTCTTCCAGGAAGTTTGTGACATATAGTTTGTCCTTTATTGCAGTTATTAGAAAATGCAGTCAAAGTAATGGCAAAATATTGAAATTTCCATTTATTTGTTGGATCATTTTATTTTGCATAGAAAAATTCAGCCCCAAATTAATTTTGTATGGCTTTAAAAGTTTATGAGTGTCAATCTGACATGTTTTCTAAAAATTGTTATCTTGTTTCCAGGGACACTGGATTGCCTGCAACAGGCTTTGGAGCAGTCTTTACTAGACACCCACCAGATCATGGCAAAATGTTAGTTCTGAAAATGCTGCAGATTATACAGAATGTTTCTTAATGATTCAGGAGGTTTGTTTGCAGGCTTGGAGGGTGAGGGGTGTACCAAGGTAAAAAAAAATGTCCCTTCAATGCCATCTCTTCAGTGATTTCTCTCCTTTAACAGAAGTTCTTTTTCAACTAATATGCAATCAGTAACAGTAATAATATTAATATTTATAATAATATAGTAAATTCTCATTATTCATAGGCTCCATATTTGTAAATTCTGCTTTCAAAGTTTTATTTGTAAATCCAAAATCAACACTGGAGTGCTGTTATAGTCATACACAGACATGATTAGAACAGTGAAAAATTTGAGCCTGCCAATGTACATGTTCCCACCTAAGGCTGGACAAGGCAAGGTTCTATTTTCACAATTCAGTTTGCATACTGTACGCAAGTGTCCTTTTCATGGTCTCTTTTGTGCCAGGTTTTACAATTTTTGCTGGTGACTTTGCTGTTTGAATTATCCCCCTAGCGCTAAAGTGCTATCTAGTGTCCTAAGCACAAAAAGGTTGTGATGTGCCTTATAGAGATACATCACCTTCACAGAAAAGACAGGAGCCAGGCTTCCCTTTTCAATCGGTAACGTATGTAGTCATCAGATCAGAGGCTACTTATAGTCTTGGGGATAATATAAAGTTCCAGTTTTTAAAGACTCATGACCCATTAAGGAATAAACGTATCACAAGGAATGACAATATATAGGCAACCTATACCAGAGGAAGCAGACCTGATGGAACAAATGGAACAGGAACTTAAAACCAATGGAGCAGAAATTTAAAGCTTTATTACCTAGGGAAGTGAAACAATTGCAAACATAAGGCAATATAATAAAAATCAGATTGGCATTGACTGTTCAACAACAACATTGGATGCAAGAACATAACATTAAAATGTTGAAGGATTTTGATCTTACAATTATTTAAATGTAAATGTCAAACACTGATATATTCAGCATTCATGGACTGGTTTCAGACTTACTATCCTGCCACCAAATAACTATTATAATGGGCAAAATATATTAAGCAACTGTTGTCAAGTGTTAGATAGCAACCACAGCAGCACTATGCTCCTTGAGATGGTGAAGGTGGGGAGGAGGGAGGTAACCACTTTCTCCCTGACTTACTCAGCACAGGGAAGTGATCCCAAGTGTACGCTAGTTTTCTGGTTGAGCAGGAGGAGGGAAGAGGAATTCCTCAGGCAGGGTATTGGAGAGAGGGAAGTTGTGTGTAGAGGTGAGAACAGAAGTCGGCATGGGGTTCTCTTCAGGTTCTTGGTTAAGGACAAGGCTCTGTCTGCACAACCAAAATAGTACATACTCTGGTTTCATGAAACCAAATAGAAATGTCTATAATGCCTTCTGAAATTTCACAGAATGGTGTGAAATTTCCCTCCTATGTGCCCTCCTGTGAGGTAGTATTGTATAGTGTACTATGGGGCTACATTATCTGCCCTCAAATACTGGTCCTGCCACTTACTCACTATGTTACCTTGGGCAAGTTACTTCACCATTTTGTACCTCAGTTTCCTTATTTGTAAAATGGGGATAATAGGTATAAAGGTATCTATGTTGTTGTAATGATTAAACAAGTTAATATATGTGAAATAATTATAACAATAACTGTTATATGTATGATAAATGCTGTGTCAGCCAGGTCAGACACTTGGTGAACCCTGTTAGTCTAGAAACTCATATCAGTTCAGGGAAATAGCCTTGATTTATTTCATTGATGTTTCATACCCTCCATTTTATCTGTTCTCTCTTTATTGAAATTCTCTTTTTTTAAGATTTATTTTTATTAATATGTGTATACAAGAAATGAGGTAGAGCCAGAGGTGTGGAGGGTGAGAAGATTCATCAGAGACAGAGTGGGGAGCAGAACAGGTGGATCTACTGAAATACACTGCTGAGGGGAACAGCAGGCGAGACAGGAGAAGTCTCTGCGCCATGTGGGTTAGCTCCCTGGCTGTGGATCAAAATCATGCCACAGTGACTGGCAATAGCTTGACAGCACGAGACTTTAACCCCTGTGCCACCAGGGAGGCCCCCAAATCCTCTTTTTTGATGTTGGATTGCTTGGCCTAGTCTTCTAATTTTCTTAGTTTTTTTCTATTTTATTTTTGTCTTTCCTTTTTGTTCTGTTTCATTAACACCACAGTCAAATTCTTATTTTGTTTTCTGAATTCATGACTGCAATATTTTCATTTATTTACCTGGGGATATTGATGATAACTTGCTTTTTTAAATGTATTTTTTCATCATAGGCTCTCTTTCCTCCAATGTGCTCTCCTCCCCTGATCTTTGTTTGTCTGATAGCTACCTTTATCCTGGTGGGTTTTCTCAAATGTTTGATAATTAACCCTTTGTTTTCTGCTCATGATTAAGAGATGAGACTCAGAATTTGTAAGGCTTGCTAATGTAGAACTTTATTGGAGTAATGTAAGGGAGACTTTTTTTTTCTAGAAGCCCTCATTATTTTAGTTTTTCATTGGGGGCTTGTCAGATTCCCCAGAGGAAATTCCTCTAATCTCCCCTCTGTAGGGTGAAGGGCTGGCACTTAGGTTTTGGGGCAAGCAAGGTAATTGGCTGGGACATCACTATTAATCCCTCTTTGTATTTGGTCAATGAACTGTGTTTTGATCAAGGACTTTTCTCTTTTACCCTTTCTAGTGAACAGTTTTCTAGCTTTCTGCTCTTTCCCAATCCTCCTTGCTGATTTAGGATTTACTCAGCTTTCTGCTAAGTCAGAGATCACTTGTCCATCTTTTCTTGAGCTTCCAAAATTTGTGGGGGGTTTTGGGTCCCTTTTCCTGTTCTCCTTGTTTGTGGAGCTTTATTACTTTTTGAAATCTTTAATGTAGTTTCACAGGAGTTTTTTGAGGAAGCAAAATGCAAAGTATATTTTCATTTTTAACTGTGAAGTCATCAAGCCTCATCTGAAATGTCACCTCCTCCAGAGAACCTTTCCTTCCTACTGCCACCACCAGACCCATGACTCTGCAGGTCCCTCCAATATGGCCATAATACTGTGTTCTTTTATCCAAACACTTTCATCTTGGTTGCAATTACTTGCCTTCATGTCTGTTTTTCTTGTTAAATTCTCTGAAAGTCAATACTGTTGCAGTTCTATCTTCAGTGCTTAACTGAAGAGAGCTTGACCTACAGCAGATACGCAATAGTTATTTACAGAATGAATAAATTAAATATTATGTTGAATAGCAAATTGTAATGGGAAATGGATTTGACTAATTCCTATCTTATTGATTTACGGCTTCAAGAGTTTAGAAACGAGTTGTTCTTGATTCTATTCTGGTAAATACATTTAAAAACACAGTCTCTTAGAAAATAAGCATTTACTAAGTTTCATTTGCTAGAATTACTTGCTTCTTTTTATTTGATTCATGAGTATTGGCAAAGAAATAGATATATGGGTACCTTCAATTGTCCTCCACTAATTCCATTTGTAGTTCTTTCTTTCTGTCTATATACACCAATTATAGGACTCTTCATACAATAGAATACTGTGGTTTTTTAGATCTACTCTCTTGAATATTAAATATTCTTTTGCTTCTTGTCAACTGTGTGGCTTTGGAAGCTAAATGTCAACTGTAAAAGGCAATGAATAAGAATGAGTTTGCTCAATGGACCAAAATAATGTGTTTCAGCTTAAAAAAGAAAAACTGTAATCATAATGTAAATTTAAACTTTAGGTTACCTCTTAAAAAATGATACTATAAGTATTGCTTTATTGTTAAGAAGACGTCAAATGCATTTTCTAAATTTTCAGATAACATCTATTGTGTTGTAATTACATTTGACAGTCTGATTTTTTTCTCACAATTCAGCTGATAGCACACCTTCTTTATTTTAGATAGATATAAAGAACACAATGCCTTTCTTAATCTGGCAGAACACATTTCTGGAACATATTAAAAATCAGAATTACTGGAATATTTGACATCAATTGGATTCAGCACTCCTGACCTTAACAAGAGAAAATATATATAGGGATAATTCCTTTCATTTATGTCAGAGACTGAGATACATTTAAAAAAAATTTAATACAGGAGGTTGATTGATAAATCATTGATATCAATGATTTAAACTTAAAAATGAGGTATATATCTATTGAAGCTGGATTGAGCTCATTTAAAACTAGAATCATTGTTTCTCTTGAGAATTGTTAACATTTGTATCGGTGAGTTTCTAAGAAACTGGAATTGGCTGTCCAGTGACAGAAGCAGCGAGTGTCAAGGAGGCTCAAAGACCTCTTAGATGACGACAGGTCTCAAAAGAATGCCACAGCCTGTGTAGGAGGGCTCTAATACACGACTTTTGCTACATAGATACACTAAAATTATAGAGACGTAATGAGACACATTTCCTTTAAGGAACATAGATAGGAAAAGTGGATGGGAACATGAATATAATTAGTAAATTAAATTTGAGTCTTATTTAGCCCTCCTACCTTGCTCTCAAGAATCCTCAAGGAACTTTCACTTAATTTGGATGTATTCTTTATGAGGCATGAAAAACTAATTATCAGAAAGGCCCTGGATCTCTGAATATCTAATAAAAAGTCATTTTATGATTTGCCTTCAGGACGAGATGCTGTAGCTGGTTCATTCTAAGAAGTGAGGTTGTGTCTGTAACCATTAGACAAATGAGCAACTAGAAACTGAAAACAACAGAACAAAAAAGCAAGAAATTTTTGGATCAAGCAGAAATTGGCTCAAGAAGATATAATTTTGAAAGCAAGATGTAGTGTAAATATAATTTTAAGATCTTATTTCTTAGAAGTCCTTATATAAATATGCATATGTAACTGTTCATGGTCCTGGGATAATGGTGCACAGAAGTTAATTTGTTGTTTTGTGGTTTTTTTACGTGGAAAAGACATTTATGGCACAGAGTATCTGCTGAGTGGGAAACATATCAGGGGAGCCTGGGTCAGTCTGAGGGAAGCCCGGGAGCACTGACCATGTACTGGAGGACGGGGAAGTGCTCAAGGTAGCGCTCTCACAAGGTCAGCCAAAACTACTACATCTTGTCAATTTTACCAAATTTCATTGTCTCCTACTGGTAGTGATTAATGTGTATTGGTGAAACTTTATGATCAATATGTCTTGTCTCCAAAATTCACCTAAACACTTATGTGATCCATATGACCAGGAAGAAAGAAATTAGTAGTGTTTTGAGTCAGTAGGTAGTTTTTGAACATAATGTAAGTTTTCAGAAAGGGGATAGTAAAGGAAAATCAGAGACATGGGTTCTACTTCTGGACCTATGTTGAACATAATATGTGACTTTGAGTTGGCTAATAACCCTCTCTGGGCTGCAGTTCCTTCCATCTGGAAAATGAGGGGATTGAACCAAATGATCTGTAAAGTCCTTTCCTACTGTAAAATTCTATGGTTCTAAGGAGAAAGGCATCTGTATTTGCATAAGTGGACATGTTAAACGAGGCCAAAAAGTAGTTCAGGCAGTTAAGTTTTCATTGTTGGCATAGGACATTTATCCATATGTGTGTGAAGTGATTACTTCACAGTAATTGTAGCAAGCTTAGGCCACAGTTTAAACTATTTCAATTTATTCCTCTCACTGGGGCATTTAGCATCTGTAAAACCTTTGGCACTTTTTTAGAGGAACAGGACTGTATATGAATAGTAAGAAGTTTTTTTCTTCTTCTTCTTCAAGTACAGTGGAAGGCATTTGCTTTCTGTTCTACTCAGGCCCCTGTGTAGTGGCATGTCTCCTGGTAAAATACCTCACTAGTTGAACATTTTTCCAGAAGGAAAAAAAAGTTCGAAAAAATTGTCCTATAATGATGAGGAGGAAGAGGATAACAATAGAGAAGATGTGAAGAGGAAAGTGGTGTGGTGAAAAGACAGTGGGGGGAGTGAGACAGACTTAAATCTAATTCTTGGTTTCCCATATTATTTGTTATAGGACCTTTTGTTTGTCTGTGCCCAATTTTCTTCTTTTGGACAACATCATCTTTTTCATTTGATGTAATCTGGTTAGACAATATCACAGATGGGCTGTGTTCCCCATTCTGACCTCACAAAATAAAATGTTGGACATGTAATCTAGGCCAAGTCAATCAGAAAACATACCAGGGGATTGGAGTATGGAGCAAGATGCCCCTCATGTTCCAAGTGGCAAGTTGGGGGAGCATCTACTTATTAATGAAGCTAAGTAGACATGTAGAAAAAGATAGTTCTGATGATTTTTTTTTATGTGAACTGGTATTTCCCAACTACCCCCCCTTTTTTTTTTCTTAATGGAGTTTGAGTTTGGTTTCTGTCACATAACTTTGAAAGCTAAAATTAAAATAGCAAGTACTTATATATGCTTATTGTGTATCAGTGACCATTCTAAATCTGGGTCAGTTCGAAAGTAGCCCATGATTACATATGCTAACACTCTTACTTACTACCATGAGTTGGTTCCATCATTTTCTGCATTTTGTGGAAGAAAAAACAAAGGCACAGAGAAGTCAAGTAACATGTCCAAACCCTCACAGCTGATTGTAAGTGATAATGAGCCAGGATTTGAACAGGGACAATCTAATTCAAAGTTCATGGTCTTAGCCACTCTTCTATGCTACCTCTCTGAGATAGACCAAGCTGGTGAACTCTCAACACCAATTTCCTCTGTAAACATGAAGATGATAGTTTAGACAGGTTATATCTTGAGCTTCAAGCTCATGAAGGAGTTATTGGCAAAAAGATTATTTATCCCTTTTGAAATCATTGAGATCAAATTTTCCATTTCTCAAACATCTTAGGATATTGGTTCCTAAGACATGTCTCAGTCATGGCTTGACACTTTCTCCCTGTGAGGCAGGAATCCTGCCTGAGTTTCTATCACTAACCTGGGCTCCTAGAATAAGTGACTTGGTTTGGCTGATGCTGAGTGATGATGACTTTCTTAGTTGGCCACATTTAATGAAATGATTTCAGCATCAACCTAAATGCTATTACTCTTTGCATTATTCCTGAACACAGGGTATCCTTCCTTAGCTGACACATATTGAAGTCAAATACCTATGTAGGTGGGGAAATTGTTAATTTGTTAATATTTGGGTTTGTAACTCGGGTTCTGGATTTGTGCCTTGGCACAGGAGTATTTTAATGGTGGGTAAAATAATCTATTCTACTGCTAGCATTACAAAGATGATTCAGATAACTTGAGAAGAAATATTTATGTGAACACATCTGATATATGCCTGTTACATCTGAAGCATTGGGATCAGGATGGACTGATGATTGATTCAGGTTGTCCATATAAATATATATTGAATCCAACTTAATTGGTGTGGTTAATCAAGTTATTTCCACACAATTGAATATCAGATTTATTTATATATTCAGGTTTGCTCATTGAGGTCTTCAGGATAAAATATTGAAGATAGACTTACTTGATTTACCTGTTGTGGTTGCTTCTCTCCAGGAATGACCTTTAACTCCTTCCCACCCTATGCATACATTCCCTAGCTCCCGTGAAGAGACAGGCATTATTTGCCTGCCCTCTAACTCTGGACTGACCTTGTGACTGGTTTTGACAAATAGAATGTAGTAGAAATGATGTTCTAGGATTCTGAATACAGACCTTGAAAGAACAGGTAATTTCTACTTTCTAATTTGTGGATTCTAACTGACATGCTATAAGAAGCTCAAAACAAATGATGAGATCACATGGAGGAGAACCAACCACAATGTTTGACAGTTCTAATTGAGCTCTCAGACACAGCCAACTCTTAGTCATATGAGTTAGCTACCTTGGACATTCCAGTCTTGTCAGATACTCAATGACTGAAGCTCTGATATCATATAAAGCAGAACAATCACCCAACTGATCCCAGTCATTCCACAGGATAATAAATTGTTACTTTAATATAAATAAAATATTTTAAGTCACTAACTTTTTAGCTAGCACAATAAGCAACTGAAACAACCTTTATGTCTTTATTGCAATAGGTAGTTATTTCTACCCTTATTCACCCTATAAGAATAGTTTTGTCATTGAAAATCCATCAGGGATGCAGTTCACAATTTTTAGACTGATGAATTAATGCTATAAGTAAATGATAAACATTTTCAAAATGTCATGGTTTTAGAATTCAAATTTATTCATGATGTTTTCTTTATCCCATGTACATTAATGGTAAGGCAGAATTACTGACATTATTCTTTATAATATGGAAATTTTATGTAGTTGTCATAAAAACATCAGTATTTATAATTATTTAAAGTCTTTTGTAAATTCCAGTGGATAACACTGCACTATGAGTCTTTGAGCCACAGAGGTGGTTTCACAGGAATGAGAACTTTTCAGACCTATAGAAGTCTTTGCTGCTATCTGCATTTTATTTGAGTCTGAATTTTGGTTTTGAATCATTAAATTAATTATTAATAAGCTTTATATTATTCTTTCAGAAAATTTGCAAAATTACTTAAATCTGAAGAAATTACTTTTATCTCACATAGATGAATTTATTCTTTCAACATATAAACATTTAATAATTGCCTACTATATATTAAGAACAATTAGATACTATGAATATGGAGATAAAATACACCTCCATTCCTGAATAACTCAGTCTAATATATGAGGCAGAGAAATGACCAGTCAATTCTCATGTGTGAGTTAGGAATATGCATGACTTAAAGTAAGAGCAAACCTAACTAACTCAACTTGAAAATTAAGAAATTTGGCTATCTGGCATGAAATGTAAGGAAATTAAGAATGGTTTGGCACCTAAGCATTGTCATCAAGGGTGTTTTTGTCTTTCTTTACAGTCTTTAATAGGTAGCTCTCATTCTCAGTCTCAAGATCTTTGCCTTGCCTCCAAACATCAATCTGTTATGGAAAAGAAGTGGGGAAATGAAGAGATAAAGGGAAATCCTCATCGGGATTTTCATTCCACATCTAGTGGATAAACTGACATGTCTATCTTTGACTATAAGAGTGTTTTCAACTTCTAAGTAGAGAAAGAAAAGGAGAAGGAAAGTTGGAATAAGCCAACTACCTAACTACAATTGGTTAGGGTGAATAGAAGATACAAGGAGAGCATATAGCTCAGATTTGGAAAGTTAGGAAAGGCTTATAAGTAGAAGTGACACCCAAGTTGAATTATTAAGTGTAAATTGGAGTTAGCCAGATCAACATGAGAGAAGGATGCCTTAGGCCGAGGATGTAGCACCTACAAAGGCTTGGAGCAGGACTTAAGAGGGCATGCCTGGTTCTTAGAGTACAAGTTTGCAGTGGTGACACAAGGTGGACAGAAATGTTGGGGACAAAGCAAGCAGAGCCTAAAGCTATGTTAAGGAGTTCAGACAATATATGGAAGCAATGATGAAAGGCTTCTAAGCAATGATCTGATTTGTGTTTAAAAAGCAGAAAACCAATTGGTAGGCAACTGAGACTGCAGTTAGAAGCCTATTGAACCAATTAAGGCAAGACATAGAAAGGGCCTGATCTTTTGTGCTAGTGCTGTGGAGGGAAAGAAGAGTTCAGATTTTAGATGTGTTAAGAGAGAGAACGAGACATTTACTTGATGATCAAGTAATTATAAGGGTAAAGACTACACAAGGCTGATTCCCAGACTTCCGGTGTAGGCAACTGGGGATTGATTAGGTCATTCATTGAAGCTGTGAAGATGAAAGGAAAAGCAAATGTCAGCTGGCAGGTGAATATTTGAAACTGGGTCATGAGAGAGGTCATTGACTCAGTCCCAATTGCTAATATAAGTATCCTAACTAATTGTTCTCTTTCCAGTCTTGTCCATTTCAATCCTTTATTCATCCTGCCGCTTGAATATTTCAATTAAAATGCAGAGAGAACCATGTCCTGCCACTGTTTAATTAACATCATTACAGAATTCTTTTTTCTCCTAGTGTTAATGAGTACATACTCTGAGTGTGGCACTAATCTATGGGCTTTATGTATCTTATTTCATTTAATTCTCATTCTTTGAGAAAGACACTGCAATTATATCCATTAAAAGGAGACCCAGAAAGGTAAAATATGTTTTCAAAAAGTTCCTTACCTCGTAAGCACCAGAGCTGGGTTTTAACTCATGTCTGGTCTGTCTGGCTACAAAACCTGTGTCTTTAACTATGATATTACATTGTCTTTCATGCTTACGTCGATATAATGCTCTATATTCATCAAAGTACTTTCATATGCATTATCAGCTATCCCTTTCCTCCTATCATGCAAGGTCATTTGGGCAGATATTTTCTTAATTATATAGAGAAGGAAATGAAAGAAGAGAGATAATCAATGAATCTAATTCCTCATTAATTAGTTATCAATTCTGTTAATACTTACGGAACTGATACTAATGGGGCGGACGTTAAGATGCAGAGGGTTTTGTGACTTACTCAAGGCCCCATAGCTATTTGATTATAAGGCAGAACTATAGTAGAATCTCTGGGTTCACACCTCTGTGTTCTTGATGGGAGGAAGGAATTGCTTCTAAAATGCTAGTGAATTTATCAAGGGCTGACATGGAACAGAAGTAAAAGCAGATTCAGATTGTTCATCTTTCCATCTCTTGTTCATTAGAGGTTGATTTCGAAAAATTAGCATGGTTTTCATCAATGGTGGAAGGAACATTGTATCTGGTGAGTGTGACTTTATTTAGTAGAAAGAAAGAAGAGGAAATGACAGGGATATCCATTTCAGTTCAGTATGAGTGTTTTTCCTTAAATGATGTTTGCTGTTCAGAATTAGATAGAATTTCCCAGAGTGGTTGTAAGCATTCCCTTTCCTTCTATCACACACAGTCCATTAGACGCTATCGCCCTTTTTGGTTATACTCATCCTAAATAATGGGTGCTGCTGCTTCTGTTATCAGCAATGGGATTAATTCCAAATTAATTCCCTTCTTCTTTGAGTCATTTACTCAGATTCAGACTCTTAGGTAGGACCATCTGGTTTTCTGAGTAGATGTCACATGCCCTTGTTTTGACTGCCAACAAGCTGGATAAGAAAAAATCTGCACCTCCTCCAGGCAAAAACAGAAATGAAGCAGTTGACCTTTAAAGTCCCTCTAGGTTTAAGGAAACTGGTCACTCTGAATTTTGGTACATCATCATGTCATAGATTCACACATTACTATGAATGTTAGTGCTGGTGTAGATATTTCAACAAATAACATGGCTTTACTAATAGCTTCGATAGCAGATATTTCCTTTCCTCATCTTACAAAACATCTTGAATTCTCTCCCCTATAACCATTGAAAGTTGAAGAGTGTATTGGTGGCAAATTGTGAGTGGTGCTGGGTGCCAGTTGTCCAACTTCTGAGTGTCCTTATTCTGGTGAACTCACTAACATTTGGTCTTCAGTTTTACCTTTTCAGAAAGACCATTTCATCCATGTTTCAGAATTTCTCTGATCATGGAGATTGACTTGTGCTCATTAAACTCCAAGAAAAGCCAGAATTCTAATTAGTAAATTTATGAGAAATAAAATGTTCAAGCCCACCAGTCATATCGATCTAGTAAAAACATCCTCTCTCTCAGTAAAAAACTATATGGGAAGCCAAAGTATGATCAGAATATTGTTCAATGTGTTTGAAATCAGTGTCAGGAGAGTAAGTTATATGATTACAATGATCAATAGTCTCAGACTCTGATTGCCTGGTTTTAATAGGACTCTTTCAGTTGTACAGAAACACAATTGAAATGATCTTTGGCCCAAAGTGGAGCTAATTAAAATGGTACTGGAGTACCCCATGGAACACTGGAAAGGCCAGGGAAGGCTGGGCTTAAGAGACCAGCAGAACTGGAACCAGGATTCTCTTCCAATTGGCTTCATTTTCTCCCTTAGGGTATAAGTCACTACTTCCCTGGTTTCTCAGCATAGGAGAGTGACTGGTTGTTTTGCATTGGTCTCTATTAAGATAGCCTAAGGAAGGCCTTGACTCAGTGAGTATGGACTGGCAGCTGATATTTGGACCTATCAGCTATAGGCAGTGGAGTTGTGTCATGTGGCAAAAGCTTGATATTGGTGGTTCCAGATAATGAGTTAAAATTATTGTGTGTGTGGCTGCCATAAATTGAATTGGAGCACTCAGCTCCAACTGATACACTCCAGCTTTGCTTCCAGACCAGAGAGGTCTATTCATGAATCAGGATACTTCTTCCCCAAGCCAATGCCTGGAACCAATGCCTTCCCTTACCTTTCTGCTACAGCCTTAAATTGATATCCAAGTGGAAAAGCTATATTCATCTTCCATATTTTTCTTTTCAAAAGACCATATTTCAGATGTGATGAAATATATCTTCTTCATCTGTTCTTCAGATTTAAAAAGAAACAGTATCACAAACAGTTTACAATGGAGAAAGTCATCATCAGTCATGGTATAAGTTTCTACTTTGTCGAGTCACATTGCCTTTTTTAAAAGAGATTTATTTATTTATTTATTTATGCATACAAGAACTGGGGTGTAGCCCAGAGTTATGGGGTGGTGAGAGGATTCACCAGAGACAGAGTGGGGAGCAGGATAGATGGTTCTAGTGAAGTACACTGCTGACGGGAGCAGCGGGTGAGGCAGGAGAGGTCTGCTGTGCCATGTGGGAAGCTCCCTGGCCAGGGCTCAAACTCTTGCTGCAGTGGCTGCAGATAGCTTCATAGTCCTGAGACTTAACTCATTGCACCACCAGGGAGGCCTGAGTCACATTGCTTTTTCAAAATAATTGCTGAATATTTTAATCTTCCACCTCCAATTATATGGAATTATCTTTCTAGTAAATCTGTGTCTCTTTATATATTCAGTAAGTGTTTTTCATTGCCTACTTTGTTTCAGACTCTGTGATGGAAAGTGATACTAAAGAAAGGGAAAAGGGCTGGAACATGGGTAGAATGGATTTTTGCCTGCTTTAAATGAGTACAGAGATGGCCAATGTTTCTTGCAACGTCAGTCTCCCCAAAGTAACACTGATATTTGACTGATAATTATTTCAGTTGAGTTACAATTTTGGATGAGACTAGGGTAGGGGAAGAAATTCATTATCATTTATTAACAGTTAAACATTTTAAGGTTATGGAATATTTCCAAATATAAGGTACTCTTCAAGTACCCATCTACTCACTAGCTAGTTTTAGTGTTAAAAGTCTTTACCATGCATGCTTCATTTTTTAAAGAAAATAATTTATATATGTGTGTGTAAAATATACATATATGTAACATTTCTTATATGACCAGTTGGTCTAGTACCATTAATCTTCCCCTCTATCACTGATTTATGAAATCATTTTCATCCCACATTTAAGCAAGTCTATTACTCTCTATTCTACGTGATTGCTCTATTTGTATATACCTGCACAGATACAGCATTGTTTTACTAAAGCTTTATGTTAAGCCTTGATAACTGGTGAAATAAGTTTTCTTTTTCAAAGCTGTCTTTTCTGGCACTTTATGGAGTCATCTAATAATATGTTAGTCAAGTTCTACAAAAAATACCTTGTTGGTATTTGGATTGACAGTTCTTTATATCTACTTGTTGAGTATACAGTAATTGCTATCATCATATTGGGTCATCGCTATAAATAAAGAAGATATTTTGTATCCTTCAACAAACTTTACAATTTTCTCCATAAAGGTCTTAGAAATATTCTGTTGGATTTATTTCTATAGGATCCCTAGAGATTTTATTTCAATTATAAGTGGAATTTTTCCATTTTAATTATGTTTTCTAATTTCTTATTGCTGGCATATGTTTTATTTTTGTATATTGATCTTGTGTCCAAAAACCTTCCTGAAACTTGCCTGTTTTCGAGATTTATAGATTTTTTTCTTGGATTTTTAATGTAGACAGTCTTTAATCTGTGGAAGATAAAAGTTTTGTTTCTTCATTCCTATTATTTCTTTTTCTTGTTTTTACTGAGTTTGCTGTATCTCCAGTACATCATTGAAGGAGGACTTCTGTGGCTGGGAGTATTTCTGGGGAGGAATTTCATCATCTGAGCTTTTATTCTCATTTACTATTTTCTTCTCATAGTAATTTTGCAAACCTCCCCCCCATATTTTGTTGTTGTTGTTTATTTGAATTATGTTGGATTTCCCCACACTAGGAACAATCATTCTAAGGAGAGGGAAAATGAGAAGTTTGGGCATTTTCCTCAGTAGCTTAGTTCAAGAGTGCCCTCTTCTGTTGGAACAGTGAAGTTAACTTATTTCATGAAAGCAATTTTTTTTTTTTTTTTTTTTTTGGAATGATGCAGGTTTTGCATTTTAGTTTTAGAGTCCTTAATTTCTGGGTTTGTTTTCTTATTTTTTTCATATTTTTGCTGGTTGTCCCCCTCCTCACCAGAAGTAATGCCTTCCCAAGACTGCCTTTCTGGTCTTGAATACTTTTCAAGCCCCTTTCTTCAAAAACTAGTATTTAGACCCTTAGGCCTATCTTCAGGGGGCAGTGTGCTTTGCATGCTGTCCCCACGGGGACTTGCCACCCTCTCCTCTCTTCACATAATCACCATTGATTTTGTGCCAACACAGCTCTGGATCTAGCTGCCTGACTTTGAACTATTTTCCTACCAATATGTAAACATATTTTCTATCTTCTATTCTATGCTGGGGAAATTTTGTGATTTTATTTGCTTTGCTATTGATCTCAGTGGTTTTGGAGAATGTATGTAGAAATTTGGATATTAGAAACCAAAACTCTAGAAATGTGTTATGATCTCACTCCATGTACAGTTGTTCTCTTACCTTTGTGATTCTGTTGTTGCTGCCTTACATATTCTATATGTTGTTAGTTTACTGATTTAGATTTATTATAGGTTTATTGATTTAAGATTATTTTCTTTTACTGCTTATTTTTTCCTTTAATCAATGGGTAATGGTCTTTATTTTTTTACTCCAAGATTATTATATATATTGATAAAGAACACAACTAACTTGCTTTGCATTAATATTTGCTAGATATACCTTTTGATATCCTTTTACTTTCAGATGTCTATGAAAATAATTTTATTTTAGCTATAACAGCTTGTAGTTGAACTATATAATACAATTTGCCTTTCAACTTAAATTTGAGAAAAATACTTTCACTGATACCTTTAATTCCTTTACTTTCATTGTTATTGGAAAAACACGTAGGTTTATTTTTGTGATTTTATTTGACTTATGCACAGAAATTACTTTCCTCTCTTCCTATTAGTCTCCTCTTCTGCTTTCTAGTAGATTTTTAAAAAATCTTATTTGCTGATTTGAAAGTTATACTTCTAATTTTTATTCTTTTAATTGCATTGGTGTTACAGGCAGGGAGAGGGGCACCCTCTCCACCCTCCCACCCCCAAACCTGCCCACTCTAAATAGGTTCTGCCATCCGCCGCATCAAGACAAAACATGTAACACCTTTAGTGAAAAGAAACTTTAGTATAATTAGTGTAATAATACAGAAAAGACCAAGAATATAGTTTTTAAACTTAGCACCCAAAATTACCCATCGTCTTGGGGGCAGAAGTCCACCCAAATGGGATTGGCCCAAAGCAAGGCCCAAAAGCCTGCCACAAGTCTAAAGCACCTTTCAGCAGGGACCCATAGAAAAGGGTCAAAAACAGCCAGACAATTCTGGAAGGAAAAGAACAAAATCAAAATCAAGATCAACGTTGCCATTGTTAACCTCCACGCGAGTCTCTCACCCACATCTGTTTCAGTCAGTCCAGACCAGTGCAGCTCTTTACATGTCTCTCTGCTCCTTGTGCTTCTTCTGGCTCTCCCTCCTGCTTCCTTCCTTCCTTCTTTTTTTTTCCCCTCCAGCTTCTTATCTTTCCTGCTCAGCTCCACCCTCCCTTGGGTGGGGCAGGGAACCTGGGACACTCCCCTTTCCTGAGGACCACCCTCTTACATGAGTACTCAAACTTTAGTGTGCATCAGAATCTTCTGGAGCACTTGTTAAAACACAAATTGCTGCCCTACCCTCCCCGCAACAGAGTTTTTAATTCAGTAGGTCTGGTTTGGGACTCAAGAATTTCCATTTCTAATAAGTTCCAAGGTGATGCTAATGCTTCTACTTTGGAAATCACAAAAGTCCATCAGGAGTTGGTAGTTATCACCAGAAAAACATTAGCACTTGTACCCATTACCATTCTGAGTTGGACTTCCTTGCTGTTTTGGAATTCCTTTACTTGTTGAATTCTTACTTTCCCACCAGCCCAGCCATGCATTAAAATGTTTAGATTTCCTTTTACTCAATATTTTTAGGTGTGTAATACTCAGGAATTTCTTAGACCATATATTTCCATAAAATTGCCAGAAATCGGAGATTTAATATCTTGTATGAGAATAATTTTCCCTCACCCTGACACCAAAACAGAGCAAATTTGCTGGGACTGGTGGATGAGTTTTTTTCTGATCTCCTTTATATGGGGGTATAGTTTGTATAGACTCATAGCTGTAAGAAAGTTTTGCTTTCTGACTCAAGTGAACACAAGGCTATGCCTCCTGCCCTTGATACGTTGTTTAAACTGTAGGACCTGAACTTGGGATATCAGTTTATGGCTTCGTTTTCACTTCTGTCCCCTCAGGAATTCCCTTTAGAGCTTGACTATGATGTCATTTTTGGAGTTGTTGGGTTCTGAGAGCAAGGTCCTTGAGTTCACTCTGAGGAAGATTTCATCAGAGCTTCTCTTTCACCAGCACTGGCAAGTTCCCAGGCGAGTTTCTCCACGACACAGAGATGTTTGTTATACCACAAGGGCAGGTTATTATAAAAGGGAGAAAAGAATAAAGGTCACTTGCATAGACACAAATGGACAGAAAGGGCTGCTCCGAAAGGGCCAGTTTTGCTAAGAGAGAGGCCTGCATGGTCCTAGGTGGGCGGCCTTGAGGAGAGCTGCCTCTGCTGAGAGGTGTCAGTGAAGAGAAGATCCAGCATGGCACAGGTCACGGGCAGGCAGGAAGGCTGCTGCTCTGCAGAGGGACAGAGAGTTGGCAAAAAGGAGCACTGGTATAGGCACAGGTGGGCAGAGAGACTGCTGCCCCATGCCAGTGCAGATTGTCCTGATAAAGTCTTTTTTCTCTTTGGGATGAAGGGGCTTATTCCTTCTGGAGTGACTTGTTGTTGACTTTGAATAAACTATGTAGAACTTGAAAGGGGCCAGATTTCTACAATGACCCTCAATTCCATATCTTTACCTTCGGGTCTGAGCTCCTGACTCTCCCAACAGCAGTTTGATACCTGCTTGGGTCTTGTGCTTTGTGATCTAGGCATTTGGAACCTAAGGATCTTCATTTCTATAGCTGGGTTAATTTAGGCTATGTTAATCCCTCTACCCCCACCTCCAGCTCTTGGCATTGTGTGAGCCAGGTTCTTGTGGTGCCTTCTTTCCATTTTTCGTATCTTTATCCTCCATCAACTATATTTGTTGATTTAGGGAGGGAAGAGATATTTCACCCAGCATTTCTGTGTGCTTAATGGGGTGGAGTTTGGGGAAACTGTGTAATCCCAATCTGTTTGCTAGATGATAACCGAAAGATAACAGAAGACAGAGAACATGGGGCACAGGGTCAAAAGAATTGAGAAGCAGGAAGTGGGTTATAAAAAGAATCCCAGAATCTAGAACGTACCTGTGTAAATACTGATGTAGATTTTGAGAGTCGACGAAGAGTGGGGTTCTTGGGTTCACTCTGGGAAAGGTTTCACCAGAGCTCCCCTTTCAGCGGCACATGGCAAGTTTCTCCAAGGCCCAGAGTCATTGAATATGTCTGAAGAACAAGTTTATAGAAGGAGACAGAAGAGCAGAGAGCACTCGCTTAGGCACGAGTGGGCAGGAAGAGCTGCCTTGAAAGGGACAGGTTTGCTAAGAGGCCTGCATGGTTGTAGGTGGGCAGCCTTGAGGAGAGCTGCCCTGCTGAGGGATAGAGAGTTGGTGGAAAGAAGCCCCTGCATAGTCATGGGTGGGCAGACAGGAGTGAGGCTGCTGCTGCCTCTGCTGCCCCAAGCAGTGCAGGGATCCCACTTATATAGTTTTCTCTTAGGGAGGGGCTCACACCCTCCAGGAGGCTTGCTTGTTGTTAATCAGGATTAGAGAGGGGCCAGAGATTGTCTTGACACTCCTTACACACCTTGTAGCCTCTTAAACCCGTTTTGAGGTGATCATGTTGATCCCTTCTACCCCCACCTCCTGTGTGGGTCTAATCTTGTGATCCTATCTCCTCCATCATATACCACTAACATTTTTAAATATATGTTTTTTGAGTTATTCTTTTCCTAAATATTGACTTATTCCTCTTAGGTGTGCATTGACAACATATGCTGAAGATTATGCTCCGCCATACGATTATCAACCACTTGTGAGTACAAGAAGGTTGAAAAACCTCATTCCAATATTTATTTATGTTCTTAAAATTATTTTTTGCCTCAGGTATAACTAGTCAAGCTTGGGAAAAAAGGAGAAATTACTGAGATTTATGATATTGTATATTTATTTGAATATTAACTATTTTTAGATGTCAGTGGAGTGTTTTTGGTCATGACTTATTTCAGGAAGTCTATAGATTTCTGGGAGAAAAATATTACAGTGTCCAAAATATGTTACTTTCTTCCTCATCTTGTTTTATTATCCCCTTCCTGAATTCATTTTATCTGGATTAAGAACCTACCCTTCTACTCATTTGTACTGCATCAAAATATAAAAGTGGCTTTAATTAGCTCTGGGAAATGAATATGTTGACAAAATATGTCCAGTTTATAACTTCAATATACTAAAAAATTATACAACAAAAACCAAGCAAGGCTGCTTCCTATTCTCCTTGATCTGGAAGTCTTAACTAGTGAAATAGATGAGATTTAACTGTTGAAAAGGGAGGGAAAACTCATCTTTACTTTCAAATAGTATAGTTAGCTTCTTAAGAAAACCAAGATACTAAACTGAGAAGTAATTAGAATAAATAATGCTGTTAAGAAATGTCAAAGACAGTATCTTCTCTTCATATCAGCACTAACTGGTTAGTAAACCATGCAAGAAAAAGCATACAAATTTCTTATAACACCAAATACTGAAAATATTTTTGTAAGATTTCTACCATGATCAGTAAAGAAGAGGAAAGTTGTCTCTTTGAACAAATTATTTGCATAGGCTATTTCCCCAAAGAGGTAAATGCCCCTCTGCTTCTGGAATAATCAAACATGGCAAAAGTGACCCTGTGCCAGTTTTAGAACACTGTTTCCAACTCTTGGAGCCCTGTGCCACCATAGGGTTATAGGGCAGGAAGAGGGGCACCCCGGAACCCCCAAACCTGCCTGTTCTAATTAAAGAAGCTTTAATATAATTAGTGTATAATACAGAAAAGACAAAGTATAGTTCTAAATTAAGTACCCAAAGTTACCCATCACCTCATGGGCAAAAGTCCACCCAAATGGGATTGGCCCAAGCAAGGCCCAAAAGCCTACACAAGTCTAAAGCACCTTTCAGCAGGGACCCATAGAAAAGGGTCAAAAACAGCCAGACAATTATGGAAGGAAAATTACAAAACCAAAATCAAGATCAACGTTGCTATTGTTAACCTCCCCAGGTGTCTCTCACCCACACCTATTTCAATCAGTCCAGGCCAGTGCAGCTTTTCTACATGTCTCTCTGCTCCTTGTGCCTCTTTGGGCTCTCCATCCTGCTTCCTTTCTTCTTCCATCCTCTCTCTTCTTCTCCAGCTTCTTATCTCTCCTGCTCAGCTTCATCCTCCCTTGGGGTGGGACAGGGAGCCTGGAAGATGACTTTTATCCTGGGGACCATCCTGTTACAATTGGAAATCTAGTCAACTTTACTGGAGGAAATGGGCATGAGGAAGAACTCTGACAAGTTTGCCTTAGGGTGAGGGAGCCATCTTGGACATCCAGCCCAGTTGACCTGAACCCCAGGTTCAGGTGCCATCTGACTAATCCATCAGACAAACAAGAAGATGATAATAATCACTTTTATAGCCATTATATTTTAAAAATATACAACCAAACATAATTGAGCCAGAAATATCAAATAAATTAAAAAAAATATATGTGGAAGAAAAATGCTAATAAAATGGGTTTACCACCACACAAATAAAGAATGATATCAACATTTAAAAAAAAGGGGAACAAATACTATTTTGTAGAATTGAAAAATTAAACTATATATAAATTACATTTGTAACTGTAATACAATTATAATCAAGTCCCCAAAGTTTTTTTTCTAACAGAATTCTGAGATTTGAAAGAATAAACAGATAAGGCTAATTAGAAGTATTTTGAAATAGTGGCGTAAACACTTTAATATTCACTACCTTCATATGTTAAATTATTTTTTTCTCATTAAAAATAGCATCTGAATTTTTAGGACATTTCTTTTTTTTTTTTTTTAAAGATGTATTTATTTATGCATACAAGCTGGGGTATAGGCCAGAGGCGTGGGCTGGCAAGAGGGTTCACCAGAGACAGAGCAGGGAGCAGAACAGGCAGGCAGATTGACGGAAGTACACTGCTGAGGGGAGCAGCGAGTGCGGCGAGAGGTCTGCCACACCATGTGGGAATCTCCCAAGCCGGGCGTCGCGCACTGCTGCCGACAGCTTCACGGAGCAGCACCCAACCACTGCGCCACCAGGGAGGCCCAAATAGCATTTGAATTTTACAGAGACTACACTTGAGAGGGGAAAGTAAACATTATACAAAAATGAACAATGATGTGAAATATCTATAAATAAATAAATTTAAAAAATAGCAGTCAAGTCTTAGAAAAAAAGAAAATATGATAGTATATGAGCCAATACATCTAGTATATAAACAGCTCATACATATTGGCAGGAAAAGTGTAAAGACCCAAGAAGTGAGTGAAGGACAGATGTACACAATTTACAAAGTAGAAAATGTGATTAACTAGTTGGTAAATATAGGGAGAATTCCCATTTAACAAGTACTAAAAGATGTGAATTAAAACAATAAAAAGTTATTGCTATCAAAATTGTCAGTATAAAAAAAATAATGCTCAGTGAGGTGAAGAGGGGGTGAAATTGGTACTTTTATCTGTTGCCAGACAGACTGTAAATTGTTTAATCTTTCAGCAAAGGAATGTGGCAGTATGTATCAAGATACTATTTGACCTAATAGTTGGCCTTCTAAGAAATTTCCCCAATGAAAAATAATTCAAAATAGGAATAAAATTTATATTGAAAGGGAAAATTAAATAATTCATCACTGATTATTTACAATAGCAAAACTTGGAGAATAGCTAATGTTTCAATATTAGGCTTAGTACTAATTAAATATGTTAAAATCATGAATATTTTATGTAAACAATGTAAAACAGAAAAAAGCTGAAAAAACTATCAAAATACTAGTAAAATTAGTCATTGAATTGTGGAATTGTAGGTGATTTTTTTCATATTTACTCTTTTATACCTTTCTGCTGCAATAAGCATAGTAATTAGAAAAAACACACAAAAATATGTTATTTAAAAATGCAATTCAGCCTTATTCCTATCTATGTACATGGGATTTGGCTCTACTTCTGAAACAAAAGGTAGTTACAAGATACGTTAAAAAAAAATCTCACAAAATTCAAAAGATTGATTTTCCTAGAGGCATAAGTATAAATAATGTGGAATGTATTCAACAGGGCACATAAATCTTTAGCTGTTGTGTCATATATTCATGCTTTTAATTTTTTAGTACTACTTCTAATATTTTTCATGTTGCTTATTTCCACATTAACAACATAGCATGCCCTAGCAGTTGTCTGACTTTATTTAGAATTTTGTTCATTCTCTTCTAATTTCCATGTCAAAATAATTGATTTTTGAGGCATAATTTTAGCATTGCTTTCTGCACTCCCATTTAATGAATGCTTGCATTATATTGTTATAATATGCATAAATATTTTAAATTATAACAATAGTGGATGGTTAAACAACAGATTAGTGACTGAACTCTGATGTAGCAGTCACCATTCATGCAAAACGTATGATTCATGAAATTCTGACAAAGAAAGAATATTTTTTACTTGCTTGAGACTTCACCATTTGGCCTTTACATAAACACATTTCATCATTCACTCAATCTACCATCTTTGAACTTATGCAATTCTTGAGGAAATCTTAAAATATTTAGTTTCAGATTTCAGATTTTGTGCATGAATTGAGACTATTAATTTTTATATTATGGTCTTTTATATTTGCTTAATTCATATTTGCATAAAGTGGACTGGTGTTATAGGAACTCTAAATGGAATGCAAGTTATCTCATAGCTCTAGACATAAATAAGGTGATATAAAGTATTAAGAATCTATGAACTAATTTCCAAGGAAATTAATGGAAGGTAATTGCAAGGCACTTTTACCAAACAGACCCTCTAATGGCTCATCCCAATTTCAGTGAAAAATACCTTCTCTTAAAAGTTTCCCTCTCCTTCTCGTGAAGAACCAAGATAGAAGAGTAGTTAAAGAAATGGTACATTAGAGGATTCTCCTAAGGCTGGTTATTTGTAGGGGAGGTGAACTTTAGACAGGAGACAAATAACCTGAGCATAATGGTAAAGTCAACTGAACACATGCAGGATGAGTAAAGAAATAAGTAGTTCAGAGTGGGACTAGTGAACTCATGAAGTTGAAGGGCCAAAAAATGTTGAGAAAAAGAACAAGTATGGCAGGAGTGTAGGGAGTGAGAGTTAGAATTAGAGATAATGAGCAAGGGGGATGTTCTGGAAGTTATTAGAATTTCAGAAATAGAATAATTCTGGGTGACTGTGGAGTCCAAGGAAATGGGAGTGAGTTTCTATAATGGATTCAAAGCAATTGACTTCAGACAGTGAAAAACAGGTAAGCCAGAATATTGGCTAGATTCTAAATATGGGAGTTGGAAATCAACCTACACAATAGCAAAAAGGGTGGGGTCAAAGACTAAGTCAGATAACCAAGCCCTTAATGAACTTTGGGGGAGCACTTTGGAGGTTAAATGGTTCCTTCAGCCATGACGTTGCCATTTGGATGTATCTGACTGGTCAGCATCAATTGTGATGTATATACCATTTGTATTCCTTTATAGAGCTGTCCATTTAATTCTTTCCAAGCATATGAGTACCTATAAACCAACAAGTCTTGCGTATCCTAGTTTACCTAGGGATAGAAGTTTGAGGGAGTTTTTATTTTTTTTATTTTTTTTTTTAAGATTTTTATTTTTTATTTATACATACAAGCTGGGGTACAGGCCAGAGGTGTGGGGCGGCGAGAGGGTTCACCAGAGACAGAGTGGGGAGCAGAACAGGCAGATCAGAAATACACTGCTGAGGGGAGCAGCAGGTGAGGCAGGAGAGGTCTGCCGCACCATGTGGGATTCTCCCCGGCCGGGCGTCGAACTCGCGTCGCCGCTGCCGACAGCTCCACAGCGCAGCTCTTAACCGCTGTGCCACCGGGGAGGCCCTGAGGGAGTTTTTAACAGAGAATTGTTTCATAATTGACAGATGTTCCAAGTTATCCACAAAGATTTCAAAAGCAGTGTTTTATAGGAGGTAAGAAAAGAGGTTGTATTTGTTTAACAATTATTTCCAACAATGGCAGGATTGGCCATTCCTCTCACTGGGACTCTGTGCACTGGTAACAGATACAGCATAGTTTAAATGTTGATATTTCTGTGCTGATTGGAAGTTAACTGTGAGCTTATGTCTCCCTTGGACCCAGTCTCCTGAGCAGCCTGGCTCCTCCCCTGGACTCCCTGAACCCAGGGCTGCATGATGACTTTCCTGGCCCTAAGTGCTTTTGCTGTCATGGGCTCCTTCTTCCATTAAAAAGAAAAAAATAACATTAAACTATACAATTGTGTTGGCTTAAAGACAGATGTAACCCAAGTTGAATTATGTTATTTTTTTTTCTGGTTTTGAAGGTTCATTAAAGAACTATGTTTTTTAGATTTTATTCTTATTGGTATTTTGTAAATGTTATACCTCTTTTCTTCCTATTTTATACTATGTCCTTGCCAAGCTGTAACTTACTTTATTTTATGACCATGTTATATAACCATGTTATTGTTAACCCTCCTGAAATTATTGCTCATATACCAATGAGAGTTATTTTAGTTTACACAAAACTAAAGTATACAATACTCATTTATTTTTCTGGAAAGTACCCTTGGGCTTCCATACTGTATTTTAAGAAAAATTTTCTGAATAATGGCTCCCATTGTTTTCTCACTTAAATTGTTTCTGAATGGCATAGTACCAACATCATTTCCTGGCTTTCCTATCAGTTTCTATTGTTTGATTTATTATGATAAAATATGTAATGTAAAATTTACTATTTTAACTCTTCTTAGTGTACAATTAGTGGCATTAAGCCTTAAATTAGCATTCCAGTCCAATTTCTTTTTAAGGTCCTTTCTGTATCTTTCAACCATTCTGATACCCATTTTCAACAAGAAATAGTCTCAAAGATATTTAGAGCTTATTAGATAATTATAGTGAGTATTCAAGCCAGGAAACAATCCACAGATTTTGCTCTGTGAGAGCTGTTCCAGGAACACAGTTTGAATTTAGCTTATATAGATAGGAACAATGAGTCTTTGACACTAAGTATATAATTATTCTTGAAAGGAGGGATTTGTAGATCTGAGTTGTCCCATCACAGATGTAAAAAGACTGACTTTACCTTCAGGAAGATGATTCCTGCATAGGCTATGGTGGAGCTTATTCAGATTTTAAATCTCTGAAGATACCTGCTAATGTGGAGAGGGGCCCAGAAAATTTTACAATATGTCCACACCATTATCTTCTGCATTTTTATTTTGCAACCAAATGGGATGTATCCAGTGTCTGGTTGCTTTTTCCCTACTTCTTAATTAATAGGCTATTATAGTTAAACATTTTGGCTATACTTTAAAGGTTTTTATGAGCCTCTTAGGGAGGAAATGAGTAGACAATTAAATGGTAAAGGCACAGAACCTTCCTGCATTAAGTTGAAGCTTCTAAGTAAAGTACTTCCACTCAGTTCTGTGCTAGGGTAATTCTGAGGTTCCCAACCCTTGAGGATCCGTCTACTGCCCTGACACTCACTCCCAGAGCTTTCCATGGAGGCTTTGATTACTAGTACAGAAATGAATGTCAGCCTGAAATTCCCTCTAACAGGGTTCACAAACTTCCTAAACTCAAACTGACTGTAATTAATCATAGGCAAGCAGCACACCAAATTTCCTTCAAAAGAAAGTTCTTAGAAATTGTCAGAATCAGTATTTGACCCTTTTCCTTTTTGTGACTTTTGTTTTTTGGGTTTCTTTCTTTTTTTTTTGGTTCTGTTTGGAAAAAGAATAGCTTAAGAAGCTGTGTAATATAAAGATGGCCACATGGAATGGTCATGAATAAGCTTTGTACTTTAAAATAAAATGGTTTTGCCAAATTTTCACCCAGAAAATTAAGACTGAAATTTAACTCGGTAACATTCTAGGCTTAATGATGTGTCTTCATCACTTTTTTGTGTTACTTTTCTTGGTAGTGCATCTGAATATGTCCACTATTTCAGTTTCTCTTTTTGTCCTGTTAGTGTTCTGACTCAGTATCCACTAACAAAGACATAATGACCATTCGCTGGTTTGTTTATCTTATTATGTGCTATTGACTGAAATGAAATTAAGAGACAGTTTTAGAGTCATTTGCAAATTAGTTAGTGGTAGGGGATGGAATTGGAGAAGAGGGAAAGGGTCATGTGGTTATATCTAGTATTTTTTGATCCATGTCAGGATGTTCCAAAGTGCTATTGCCAGTTAACCATGGAAACTGTTCTTTGTTACTTGGGTTCTGAAGGAGCTAGTAGCCTTTTTAACCTAAATACATTGCCTGAAAGATTTCAGCATGTATTCTACATATGCATGCTCACCTCATACATATACACAGAAGTGTGACTTTGAACTTCTAAGTAAATACTTCTTGTTCTTAGTCTCAGCTGACATTCTGTCAGCATTGAGAGACCATGTTTCCTAGGCCACAGCCTCAACCTCAGGATCTGGTAGCAGTTGCTCATATAGTTCCATAGGGCTTATACAATTCCCCCAATTCACTGGGACACAATAAGATTTGACTTAGTGAATGGAATACATAGCTGCCAATAGAGGGAGGAAGGGGGAAAAGGTAGAAGGGAGAGAGGGATTTATTGTTACTTTTATACCTACGTTTGTCAGTTATTCTTATTGAAATTGAGAGAAAAAATATGCAATAGAAATGAAATAATTTTAAACATAGTGAGAAAATGAATGAAGGGATCTGTCTGAGTTGCCTGTCCTCCACGATCCCCTAGATTGACAAAGTAGATTTGACCGTAGATTTGTTCTTCTCCTCCCACATCACTGCATTGTATGCTTAAAAGAAAACCTTATTAAGGAAAGACAAGTGAATAAAAGTGATAAGGAATTTTATACATGATATATACTGAAAATGATAAAACAAAATTTCATAGTAATCTACTTTTATATCTACTTTCATTCCATCCAATGTGACATTCACATAAATAAGTTTGCTGCCTCAAATATCTTTTTAAGAGTAAATGGAGTACCCCAAATGGGCATACTTACAGGCGTGCTAGGGGAAAATGTTCTTTGCTCTATGAATGCCAGGTGGCTAATAGCTATCTATAATGGTGAACACAAGGTTAGTTCTCAGTGACTGATTTGGCCAGGAAATATAACCCATTATGCATTTTTATGGATGAAGACTGTGCTTTCAAATTATAATATTAAATTAGGCAGAGTTACTGATGTTCCAGGAAGCAGGTCTAAAACTAAACATGACCTTGGAAAATAAAACTCAAAACAAAAGGTCCTTAAAAAATGGTGAAATCAAATAAGAATAAGTAAAACCAAAGAATAGCCCCTTGGAAAATTGGGGGGGGGGGGAACTGGGTATACAGTTTGCTAAGAAATAGCAATGCTATATTACTCTGAAAAAAAGGTTCAAGATATAATGGTACTTAGAGTAAGAATATATCACCCAAAGATGATAGGTGATAGTCACAAGAAGGAGAAGGGGAAGAGAATGGAGAACTAAGAATAGGATACACACCACTTAAAGATAACACTGACACTTCACTGACGTGAGTGATAAAATACCATGTTCATGTTTGTACCTCATAATGAGGAAAGTCCATTGGGGAAACCATTTAATGAATAGTACCCTCCTGTAACATTCTAACCTGCTTTTCTATGTTCCATTAAGAAGAAAGTAAAGAAAGAAAGGGGGTACAAAGTTTTTTAACCTTAAAGCAAATTTTTCCTGATAATCATTTTCTTGCTGCCTCTTCAGTGGTTCCTGATTCTACATTAGGACCTATTTGCCTTTGCCTTTCTTCCTTTAGCACTCTTTTCTTTGTCATATTTTATCAGAATGTTTTGTTCAACTTCATTCCTTTCCCTGAAACAACACACTCAAAGATGACCAATGTTTCTTACTGTTGGTTATGAGGTGTAAGAGGATTCCCTGTATGATTCTTATTTGGAAGTAAGCAATTGCTCACTGGTCTATCACTGTACACTCTGACTTTTTTCTTCCTCTCCAAAATATTACATGGTTATAACTCTCTCTGTTTCTGTCCTTCATAACTTCTTTATAGACCCAACCTTGGGTGTTCCCAAGATTTAAGCCCTTGAATTCTGGCCTTTTCATTTTACACTGTTTCAGAGAATTCATCCACTCCCCTGGTTTCTCCAATCATCACTTTTTTTAGGTCACTTATTTTTATATAATTTCAAATTTAGAGGAAAAGTGAAAGAACAGCACAAAGAATTCCCATGTAATCTCTACCCAGAATCACCAAATATTTACCATGTGAGAATAGCCTACATACATTTTGCCCCTTTTTCTACAGAGAGTTCAATGTGTGTTTCCTAAGAACAAGGTCACATTTGCTGTGGTACAGTTTTCAACCTTAGGAAAATTGACAGTATAATTATGTAATATACAGTTCATATTCAAGTATCATCCACAGTCCCAATGATGTTCATTATAGCTATTTTTCCCAGTGATCACTGCTGTGCGCAGGGCACTGATCTCTCTCCAGGCCATCTGTCTTAACAGCATTACCTTCCAAATAAACATTTTGTACTGATGTCATCTCAAATTAAAATTGTCTAAAATGTGATTCATTATACCCTTCCCCCTGCCACTCCCTCCCTCAAGCCACCCCCCACCATCTCCCTGTCTTTTTAATTCTTTTTAGTAGTGTTAGAATTTTCCCAAAGCCATCTAGCTTTGAAGATATGGAGTGTCCTTGGTTCTTTATCCCAAGTTAGCTACAAGGTCCACTAAGTTCTTCTTGTGAAGCATCTCTTCCAGTCTGGCACTGCACAAGTCATTGTATGCTGATGTCTATCTATTCCACACTTCAGACTAATTCTTCTAGTTACCCTCCTCTGCTTGAAGGGCTCAGAAATAACTTGCAGTTCGTATCCCATCTTGAATGAACTATGTCAGAATTTGGTCTTTGTGTAGTACCAGACTAGTGAACCAGCAAACAACAATGTATGAGAATTTACAAATATGTTTCCATACACAGTTTCTTCCCATCCCCACTAAATAGATGGTAAGCGAGCACTTAAATATTCTGTAAAATACTAAAAATAAAGCAAATGCCTATAACTCACATAAGTAGAGTGAATGTGTCTGATAACTGGCCTTCTTCCCAAGCCCATCAACAATGGGAAAGCACTAACTCTTCAATTCATTTAAAGCTTAATCTGATTTCATAATTTAAATAATTCCTATAGAAACTCTTCTACACTGTTGGTGGGAATGTGAACTGGTCCAACCACTATGGAAGGCTGTATGGCGATTCCTCAGACTGCTAAACATGGAGCTTCCATACGACCCAGCAATACCACTTTTGGGAATTTACCCAAAGGATACAAAAACACTAATCCAAAAGGATACGTGCACCCGTATGTTCATTGCAGCACTGTTCACAATAGCAAAGGTATGGAAGCAACCCAGATGTCCAAAAA
>PVIJ01009299.1:0-67761 GCA_004024925.1 Scalopus aquaticus
TCTATTGTCACTTTAAAAATGATCTATTTGTAAATTCTAAGTACTATTTACAAAATATAATTCCATAAAACATTCTTTAATTCTTTCTGACAATGCTTTTTTAAAGGAGAAGTCTCAGAATTATCAAAAAATCAAAATACTGCAAAAAATTAAAAATATTTGCAAAGAGCAGAAAAACAAATATAAAAATAATAGGACAGCTAATGGCAGTTTCTTACAAGTGCCTTACAAAATAAATTACTTTTATTGCCTGGTGATTTTAAAACAAATCAATAGACTATAAAGTACTCTTTGTAGCTCTTAAGTCTTCATTTTGTGCCTTAACAAAAGTCTACACTAGTTCGTAATGAAGTCTTTTTATAGTTACACAGCTATTTCATGTCTCCTCTGAAGACATATTAAACCTCTGAGGGCTCGATAAAACTGACCAATTAATTGATTCTATCATAAAACCTGAGAAGTAATTCCAAATATTTACATCAAAGACCAAAGCCAAAATGAATTACGAGTATACTTAACATGATTTCTTACTTCACTAAGTTAAACATCTTCTTCAAATGAGTCCTTTCAAAGGAAACTACAAAAGATGGACCACAATGGGTAAAATCTCAATATTGCCATTCAAATTTACCTAAAAGAAGGAGTGGTAGGTATATCTTCAGAAACCACAAGAACAGAGTGTGGGGGGGAAGTGAGCAGAGATCAAACAGAACTCAGTTTGAATTCCTGCTTCATCTCTCACTAACTTTATGACTCTGGACAAGTTAATAAAACCTCTTTGAGTCTTATATTCAATTATCAAATGGAAACACAAGGCCAACTTATAGAGCTGTTCTGAACACTAAACATATATAAATAGACAGCTTAGTACAATACCTAGCTCATAATTAATAATTATTCAGCATATGACTGTAATTACTAAAAAACATTTAAGAACCCATTTAGGTATAATTTAATATTCAAATTTCAACTGATACTGTTATACATTCATTAGAAGGAAAAATATAAAGATTAAATTACAGAATTTTCTTTAAAGCACTTAGCCCAATTAAACTTTACATTTCTGCTTTTCAAATATTATGTCATGACCCATTAATAGGATGTGTAATCACTTGGTGGATCACAACCAGTATGGATAAATAAATAGAATGAAAAATAAGTCTATGCATTGTTTCATGAATCCGTAAAAAAAATTAAACATGTTGTAATGTCTGTATTCTGGATAATGTAAAACACATCTCTTACTGTAACCTTACAAAGTTTAAAAGTCACTACTTTACATTATAATAATGAAAATAACTAGCTGACACAAAATGCTAGATGTTGCTAGACACAAGATACATTACTTCATTTGATCTTCCCCCAAATCCTATAATACAGGTAGTATTACTTATACCACTTTACAGATGAAAAAATTGAGACTTAGATAGATCAGTCACTTACCAAGGATGCAGAACTAGTAACAGGTAAATCCGGAGTTCAAATTCAGTCACCTGGCTACAGAACTTACACATTTAACCACTTCACTAAGTAGGAGATTGTAAAATATAACTTGTCCTTATGTAAAAGTCACTCCAAAGGTAGACTTTTTCATGAGGCCTAATGTGAGGGTGATTTTTCTGGAGGTGCAGCTTATCCTGGAGAAGACAGAGGTGAAGGCACTAGGAGTGAGAGCCAGCTTCTGCCCCGGGCATTTTGGCTTCAGTGGCAAGGAGCTGGCAAGTCATTTAATCTCTGTGGGTCTGGATTTCCTCATCTACAAAACGGAGTGATAACATCTGCCCTACCTCCGGACAGGACACTGTGAGAAAGTTTATGTACATAAAACAAGGGGGAAAGTTCTCTTCTGCTAGCCAGTTATATGAGATGATCATTAATACTACCTAACGTATATTCTTCACAGAAACATTTTTCATAGATACATACATCAAATATGATCAAAAAAGGAAGGTGAGTAGGCTTTTATAAATTATATGCAGAAACAGTTTGCAAATTTCTTGACACAGAGAAGGTCTTCAGGAAATTTTCATTAAAATAAAGAAACCAGGGGCCTCCCTGGTGGCGCAAGGAGTTAAGTCTCAGTACTATGAAACTATCGCCAGCCACTGCAGCACAAGTTCAATCCCTGGCCAGAGAGCTGACCCACTTGGCGCAGCAGACCTCTCCTGTCTTGCCCACTGCTCCCCTCAGCAGTATATTTCAGTACATCTGCCTGTTCTGCTCCCCACTCTGTCTCTGGTGAATCCTCTCACCCTTTGCACTTCTGGCCTATACTCCAGTTCTTATATGCATAAATAAACAAATCTTAAAAACAAATAAAGAAACCAATTTGGCCCATATGCATACTTTATCCACTTGTATTTTATTTTTCATTAATTCATTTTTTCCGTGACAATTTATTGAACACTTACTATAGGCCAGATTAGAAGTGCATTCTACAAAAAAAAAAAAAAGGACCAAAGATTGTTCCTTGCATGGGAGAATAATTTCAATTATTTTTTCCAAAATTTGGTAGAATTTTGCTTCCTTCTCTAGCAATAATGATAACATACACTTGCAGTGCTTTATTGTTTGTGAAGAACTTTGTGGTAGCTTTTATTTCGCATACCAATTGCCTAAGTATATTGTCAATATCATTATCTCCCTGAATCCCAATTTGCTGCTAAGTTCTGTAAAGTTTTTAAAGTGAAAGTTTCCCTGATGTCAGAGGTGACTGTAAAAATAAGGGTTTGAATAAAGTACATTGTAAATAATAAATAACACCGGCAGCTGAGCCGCATACTTCTATTTTCCCTTCACATTTCTGAATTGAAGTAATCCATAAGGCAACCATATTGCCTATAGGAGATGCATTTTTCCAAATGTTTCTTAAAAAAAACAAAAACCCAGCCAGCTTTTGAATTTTTTTCCTTACAGGAAATTCTCAGTTCAATATATTGAATAAGCATTCAGTTTTCTCAGAATAAAGGTGGTGGTGGTGAAGGTGTCTTTTCTTTGTTGACTTTTTAGTTACCCAAAAGTGATCGTTGTATTCAGACTGAAGAGTCACATACAATGCCAAATAATTATTAGCCATTTTACATATAATGTAATACCTACTGTATGTGGTTTTTACAAGCAAACATTGATTTAATGACAACTTACTAAATTAAAAATTTGCTACAGGATATTTACTAAGAGCCTTTTAGTAAAATTGCCTTATCCTTTGTATTCTAACCACTCCCTCTCCATCACCACCTCACTCCAACACACACACACACACACACACACACACTCACACTCACACACACACCCTTCCTTACCAGCACCAGATCAGTTTCTGGGCCATTATCCCTAAAAACATATTAAAATTTCACAACACATGGTCGTAGTTACTAGGCTATCTCACCCCTCCCCCAATTCACTGAATCATTGTGTCTTTCAATATATACATTCTCTCTTAAAATCCAGAATTTATAAAATGATTCCGGTGCTTCCATTCTAAGAATATCTAATACAAAATGTAAACGTCTGCCCTTCTATTTACTGATAACCATGAATAAAAGTCATACCCCACCCACCATGTCCATAGGGTTAGGAGGTCCAATCTCGCCACTACAGAGCTCCACAAGAAAGAACGGTTATAGGACCAAGAAAAGCATCACAAGAACCCCTTGGGAAAAGATAAGGAAAACACATTTTACACCACTGGCAACGTGCAGTGTTTCGGTTCCAGCCCGTGGTAAACAGAGAAAACCTTTGTCTTGCCACAGCCCTCAAACTGGTGGTTCCTCGGAATTGGGGCAACAAGAGTTTGTGCGAAATGGCTTGGCAGAGGTTAAACAAAGCAATGCAGCCCTGCCGGAGGGACTGGGCTGAGCCGGGCGGTCAGCGTCCGCGATCCCAGACGGCCAGGGCTACCCCCGCCGCAGCTGAGCCCCGAGCCGCGGACCCCGAGCCGCGGAAGGAGAGAGGGAATGAAAAGGTCCCACCCTCTGGCCAAGTTCCCCGGGGCGCAGCCCGTCTGCAGGTTCCCTTGCGTGGGATCCAGAGGCGCGCACACCGCGCTCGGGCGCCTCCGGGAGGGTCCGCGCCGCACATGCGGGGACACCGCCCAGATGTCCGCGGACCCCCAAGCCCAGCCCACGCCCCCAGGGCAAGGGCAAGGTCGGGGACGGCGGGGAGCCGCGGGGGCCCGGCCCGGGGGTCGCGAGTGTCTGGAGCAGCCCGCCCGCTCCCCCATTGTCTGGCTCCGGCCGCCGGCCGAGAGGCCGCTCACCTGAGGTCCCGCGCGGACGCCGGGGGTGGCAGCGCGGCTGGACGGCGGCGGGCGGTCCCGCGCGGGCGGCGGACGCGGCTGCGCTGACACCAGCAGCCTCCGCAGCAGCACCAGCGACGAACCCGCCTCTCAGGCGGCCGCGGCCTCCATTGCTCTCCCCGCCGCCGCCACCGCGCGGCACTGCGCGCCGGGCCCCGCGCGGCGTGGTCACATGCTCCGCCGGCGCCTCGGGCGCTCGGACCCGCGCCGCCGCCCCTCCCGGCTTTTCCCCTGCCCCGCGGGGTGCCGTCCCCAGCGCCTGGAGTTCCCGCGGCTCCTTCCCGGGGGTGACGTGCTCGGGACGGTGCCCCTCCTTGGGGGTGCCCCTGAGAAGGCGTGGGATGACCCGAGCGGTGGCTGAACCGGGGGTGTGTGAGGTTATTGTAGTGGGCTCACAGGGGAGCGCCTCGGCGTGGGGTGAGAGCCCGAGCGGTCACCGCCCACGGAGTCCACACAGTACCTACACCTGGGTGAGCCAGAGACAAATGGGAGCCACCTGGGCGCCAGGAGTTGCACACAGCAGAGTACCACAGCGAACCCTGGCATTGGGATTCCTGAAAGTGGAAAAGCTGAAAGATGCCACACAGAAAAGCACTCGAAATTGCTTTGTTGAATCTCTGTACAGATGAACGGAGTAACACCGACATTTGGGCATTATTGTTCCCAGTCGTAATGAAATTAAACATTGACTTGGATGCTTTAAAAGAGACAATTATCTTTTTCTTTTGTAACCTAACTGGAATGACTGAGAGTTTTTTCCTTACTTTCTGCTGTGACTATTTTGATGCACCTCATTGAGCCCCATTTCTGATTCCTTCACTATGCATGTAAAAATGCTAAAAAACTTAACATCATTATTTAATCAGGATATTTAAAACAAAGCACCAAAAAAAAAAATCCTCATTGACATAAAATGATTCTCTAATGGGTACTCAATATTGAGCCAGTTGTCCCAATGCCAAAAACAGGACTAACTAAATGCAGGTGCATGACTTAGAAGGAAAAACTTTGATACTGCGAGAGCCTAGTGCAACTAGGTTTTTGTAAACATTTAATGAATACCAGTACAAATTATGATTGTGTCTTTTTGTGACTAAAGAGACTAATCCATTTTTCAGTGTTTATATATCCTAAACTACGCTTTATTCCAAATAAGAATAATGAAGAATTTTATAAGGAATTGAGCAAATTCTCTTCATTGGATTTAGTGGCACTATAAGTTTCCAGAATCCAAAAATTAAATCTATACAGAACACATAACTGGAGTTTTTTTCTTGCTATATTATAGTTTTGCCAGCTACATGAACACACACTACAAAAAAATCAAAAATTACATAAATTAAGTGTAATTCTGTATCTTTTAGTTTTATGGGGAAAGGTAGCTTAATGAATATGCCTTTAAAATATTGAAAGCATTTTGGAGAATTTCTGTTCATGTTAGAACATTCTAGCTAGACTTTGGTCTCACAGGCCTCAGAAATCAGGAGTGATCAGGGACACTTTTGACAGGCACTATTTTTTCCCTCTCTTTTTAAACACACTGGTTCATAATTACTATGTACAGGGCTATAATAACAGTGTGGCACATCAACCAGTCCACTATTCCACTTTTGAAATAGCTAACTGCCTTTCAGTTAAGTCATAGATTTTCAGAGACCATAATACACTACATAGGAAAGATGCGAACATTAGGAATTTAAAAAATATTTAACCACTTAAGAGTTTTATTAGGGTTATAGAAAGCATGTGAGAAAGAAATTATATAATTACACCAGTAATTCTCAGTCATGGGTAGCTTTGTCCTCTAAGAGACCTTGGACAGTGTCTGAAGACATTTTTGGTTATCACAACTGGTTGGCAGGTGCTACTACTGGCATCTAGTGGGTAGAGACTAGTGATGCTGCTAAACATGTGCAATGCAGGGGACACCCCACAACCAAGAACTATTCAGTTCAAAATAGCAGTAGTGCCAAGACTGAGAAACCTTGAGTTAGACTAAGAACTTTCAAAACCCCTTGATTCTATATTCCACCTTGCCTGCTTATCATTCCTTTTCCTGTGTAATTATATCATATTTTATTAGTGCTTAAGAAAAGAATACAACAGTAAAACCTTTCACTGACAGAATGGACTAATGAACTGAGTAGAGGAAGAAGTAACTGTGCAAATAAAAATCATGTAGAAAAAAAAATTAAGCTAAAGTAGTGAAAATACGGTGGTATAGAAGTTAAGGTGGCATAGGAAGTATCTTCATTGTCCCTTGCAACTGCTTCAGAACTTTATTACATCTGCCCAACATCCTTGACCTCCAGGGTGAGAAAATTGAAGAAGAGTACCATCATTTTGAACGCTTCCATTAGTAAGGGATAAAGTTAGGAATCAAGGGTTATCCCCACCTGACACTCCAGGGGAGAGGCTGTTGTTTATATTAAAAGTTTAAGGCAAGTGAGCTGGGCATTCTTAAAGGAAAGGACTCAGAGGACAGGTAGTAGCTCCTGGGATGGGATGAGAATCAAAACACTATCACATCCAGCCAGCCAGCAGAACACACACCATTTCCATAGTACTGACTTTTTGTCCCTAAACATGGGTCTGTGGATAATTCACTGAACTTCAGACATTTTCTCAGATCTTGGAAGTGGGGATAATCGTCATATCTCACATATCCTAGATCTAAATTACAAAATTATGATATATGAAAATAAAGGGTGAGGCTCAACCATTGCCCTTTGGATGTGCTGACCCCTGCAATTTCCCTATATATGGGAAACTCGACTACATAATTTGTGGTAATGAGAGACTGCATTCATGTGCTCCCCTAACATATAAATTAAAAAGAAAGTAATGGGAAATATATTAGGCAAAAAGAAACTGAATGTCTGTTTGCGAAAGAACAAACCTAGCGGGAAGGAAGGCAAGAATTGATGCTAAACCATTATTTCAATCCACATACAAGAATTAATTCAAAATGGGTCCTAGGAGCTAAAGAGCTAAAACTGTAAAGTCCTTACAAGAAACTTAGGAGTAAATCATGCCCTTCGGTTAGACGACGGTTCCTTAGATATAACACCAAGGCACAAGCAACAAAAGAAAAAAACAAGCTACATCAAAGTTAAAAACTTTTGTGTTGCAAACGCAAATTAAGATCCACAAAATGGGCAGATAAATTTGTAAATCATATATCTGGTAAGGGACTTCTATACAGAATATATAAAGAACTCATACAAGTCAATAATTAAAAAGACACGTAACCCAATTTAAAAATGGGCAGGACCTCAGTAGACATTTCTCCAACAAAGATAGACAAATGACCAACAAACAAGTGAAAAGATGCTCAATACCATGTAACCATCAGGGTGCATTACAGATGATATTACAGTTCTAGAAGTGGATAATGGGATAATTGCACAACAATATGGATGTATTTAATATCACTAAATTGTGCACTTAAAATTTGTTAAAATGGTCAATTTTATGACAATAAAAATTAATAACTCAAATATTAGGAGACAATTTTCCACAGATTTCTTGTTTCTGCATGGCTTTTCAGCTGAGGCACTGACAGTTTTCATTCTGGCTTTTTAAGGATGTTTGTATAGCTTTGGGAGATCAAAATAGAGTCACCCCAGAGCAGGTGACAGATTGTCTTGCTGTTCAACATAAAAAGGATAAGGTCTTCCTCCCAGGCAAAGGCTAGGCAGTTTTGTGTGAGACCCCTTAAAGAAGAGGGAAGTTTCCTAAATCCTGGTTCTTCCACTGTGATGTAAACCCACTGCATATGCAGCATCTATTGAGGCCAACCTGCTCTCTCCCCATGGATTTTGGGTACCCAAGGAACTGCTGCAAAATTCATACTACCTGTAACAAGGCTTTGCCTCTGAGCCAGAAGCCTTGTGTCTTCTGTAGCACTCAGGAATCTGGTGGGGCTAACTTGCGGGTTGTGAGTAAAGCAAAATCTCAGATCCCTCACAGTCCTTCACAATTTTAGCAAAAGCACAGGCTACTGACAGACATGGCTGTCTGGAAGAGAAAGGGTGAGGTCAGGGGATATGAGGAGATTTCCCAGGAACAAATAGTGAAAGCTCCCCCCCCAACCACTGGGTGATGGGGAGAGAGGAGGAACCCCTGACTGTCCTACCTGTTAAAGAATATTTAGAGGCTGGGCAGAGAGATGGGATCAAAACAAGCTGAATGGTGTCCTCCTCAGGTGAGATAAGAAAGGGATGTCTTCATGACAAGGGGCAGCAAGCCCTGGGGTCCCAGTCGCAAGACAATATGACTATGGTTGTTAAGTCAGTGGGTCTCCAAATCTGAAATAAACAGTGTCAACTGTAAGGATACAGAATTTGGGCATCATTCAGTTGAGCCTGGCCAACAGTCAGCCACCTGAAATCAAAAGTCAATGCCACGCTTTGTTGACTGAGAAGCTGACCTTTCCTGCAACACCTATTGATCTCCCCTACCCCTCCACTCTCTGACCCCACAAAAGTCCTGCTACTTTCAGGAACCGAATGATTGAGTCAAAATCTCCCTCCCCCAAGGAGGACTGAAAGCCATACAGACTGTATAAATACACTGGGGAATTTCTAGGGTGCTGGCAGGGGTGGACTTAAATTTCTATGGCTCCCTTGGATACAGGCAGCTTATCTGGTTCAGTGGTCTTGGATTTAACTGATGGGATTTGGACAGGATTCCCAGTGCATGATGAGAAGCTAATATGACCTTATGGGTGAGCACTTCTGGATGAATCTGAGTACTGCTGTCGCTTATACATCTGAATGTATAGCAGGAATTGATGTGTTAAGACGTTCATGCTCTAATCCTGTGTCAGAGGAGAACATGCCAAGCAGGGAAGAACTGAGAGAAGAGACACTAGTGGGACAAACTCCTGTCACCAGTGGGTGGGCCACGACTGAGCAAGTGTACCTCGACCCTCCAATTTCAAAGATTTCACGCTGGAGATAATGTCCTGTTGGCTGACAAGTCTGAAGCCTCAATCTCAAGTCCCCTGACAATCAGGGGTGTCTGATAAACTCCAACAAAATTCAGAGCTCTGCTTTCCTAATGCAGTTTCTTGGGACAAAGTGGGAAGATTCATAATGTTCAAGTCCTCCTGCACAGCAGTAAGAAGTCAGTATGTGCCTCACTTGGACATTCTATTTAGACTTTTATATCAGCTAACCCATAAATCAGCATTCTTTGAGTGGGACCCAAACGAATAGCCATGAATACTCTCTTTGTCCCCTACAAAGAGCCTATATAGCAGCCTGGCAAAAGAATCTTAAGGTCTGCTTGACTCAAGAAACTGCAGTGGCTGGCCATCTAACCTGCTGCCATCCCTGTCTGCGTGCTATGTCTGGAAACAAAAAAACTCATGAGGGCGTAATCATTTTGCTTTGCCTAATGCTGTCAATGGCAGCTCCAAAATATAGGTTCTGCCTTGTACATGTAAGAACACACAGATCAACACAACCTGAAAAAATCTGAATGATGCAAATTTATATGCTTCTCCTGCTGGCTGAGCAGCATTGAGTTACGCCAGGCATGGCTACCAGGCTGCAACTACTCAGTGACACAGCCAATGTTTCCTAAACAAAACAATGTAATCATGACCCAAATCCAGTTTAATAAGCAACCCCAAACTGGAGTGACCTGTGCCCCTTTCAGCTGTCTGTGTGTAGGGGGGAAATAAGGGTTGCTTATGCCTCATCTATGCCCCATGGGCAACGCCATCGGAGATTAGCAGGTGATACTAAATTGCCTGAGACTTAATGGAGGACAGATTGGCTTCAGACTGCATCACGACACCCACTGCACTGTCTGATAGTTACTCACGGTTGGCTGTGGCAGGGATCCTGGGAGTCACATTTGAGGTCAGTCTTGCTGGTCAGCCTCTTCCGCTGTTGGCATCCTATTGATTTTAGCATTAATGGGTGCTGTCTGAGACAAATGAAACAGGCTTGGTCCCAGCCTCTGTTGGTCAGATTAAGCAGGGTGACCAATGGAGTGGCACTCAAGTTTGAAAACTCAAGTTTGGATAAAAACACAAGGATGAAGGATGGTGTGTGATGGGCAATTTGCCAGGGATCCCAAGCATCCCCGCACATGCAGGTTGTGGGTATGCCAACAATACAAGGCCCTGATTAGTCTTTACTCGGGTTTTTTCTCAGCATTGTTTGAAGTGGTAAGTCATGAGGGATGAGAGTAATGTCTCCTTCCAGGACAAAGAGTGGTCTTACTTATTACTTGCTATAAAAGAGATGATTCCCTAAGCTCTGTCTTTCAGGCTGTGACACGAACCTCTGTGTGCATAGTATTCATCAGAGCCTGTGTACATTGCCCCATAGGACTGGCTCAGGGGAACAAATACAAGCAGGAAGCTTATGCTACTTGCTATGCCACAAAAGTCTTTCTCTCTAGCCCAGGAATATCCTATTTTCTGCCAGCATCTATGAAGTAGTAATTGATTGACTTAAATAAAGAGGCTCTCTGACCACCAGGGTTAGGGGCCTGTATAGGCTTTAGGGCTGGGGTTTAACAAAGGAATTAAACTTTGTTGAGTGAGAAATTGAGGAGAGTGGACTTGGATAAAGTCCATTTGTCAGAGTGGACCTTCTAAGTTCCTCATAAGTGGAACTTATGAGGAAGGTAAAATCAGATTTCAGACTCTTGTATTTGATGGTTTCTCTAAGATGTCATAGTTGTGATCTACATTATTTTTTGTACTAAATTTAGTGTTTTTAATATTCTTGAAATACCCATTTCAGACATTAAATTAGCACACAATTGTTTTTCATACTTATGGTCTTGGTATCTGATGCAATTGTTATTTCCCCTTTTTTTTTCTTTTGAAATATGTATTAATTTATTGAATAGATCTTGTTTCAAATAAAGTCTATTAGGTCCTGGCACAGACAACCCCTCACTTCCAGATACCTGAAAAAAGATTATGAAACATAATCTTATCACATTTCACCTCCACATCTACTGCCTAATTCCAAGCCATCCCCTCCCTCGTGGACTACTGCAATGCCTTCTAACTGGTTTCCCTGCTTTCCTCCTTCCCTCTATGGTCTAGTCACAGAGAAACTCATTATTCTTCCTAAACACAGAGTAGACCAAATTCTACTCTGTTCCAATCCTGAATGACTTCCTACCACAGAAAACAAAATTCAGAGTACTAATATTACCTACAAAACCCATAGTAATATAACCCCTGGCTGCCTTTCCAAATTTTCTCATCATCCTTTCTTTCCTCTTAATCACTCAAGGTACCTTGTTCTCCTGGTTCCTGGAACACATTGAACCAAATTTTCCCTCCTCCCTCAATTTTCGCTCTTGTGGTATCGAGAACAAAACATAACAAAAAACAAACAAAACAGTGGAAATATTAGTTGTGAAAAAGGCTATTATGGAAATAACATAGTGGATGGAATACAAGTATAGATAGACCTTTAAAGTAAATTGTGTATTTATAGATGGAAGACTTCCTCCAGAAGACATCAGAAAAAAAGAGACTAAAAGTATAAAAGAAAAGCTAAGCATTGTGGGGGATAAGAATAGGAGTGCCAACATCCCAGCAATAAGCCTTCAGGAGAGATGTATTAGAAAGGAACAAAGAATGCAGAAAATATTTTAAGATAATGCCCATACCTCATTCCTAGAGGTGCTCATTTGGACTGGTGTAGCATTCAGATATCAATTTTTTCAACTAAATTGTCCAGATTCACACCAATGTGCAGGCCTGGTCAATAACCATTGGTCTAAGAAGTTACTGAAATACAAAGGTTGATGACAGTCAAGTAAATCAGGCACTAAAATCTTCTAAGAGTTGGGAGAGGGGTTGAGTTCAGATGGTAAACGGCAATAAGCGGGATAGCAGGTGGCACAGTTAATGATAATTAATGTTCTCAACAAAGAGCATCTGTGAGAAAAACTTGTATTTTGTAGATGGATCACAAACTTTGACTTTCTTATATTTTTGAGCTAAATGGAAATAAATGGATGTCAGTGTAAAAAACGATGCTTAGTATCCTAAGTTCAGTGATTTTGCCTATCGTTCCATTATAATTCTTGATTTGAGTAAATTTTACTTAATTGTAGAATTAAGAATACTACTAAAATTACTTTAAAAGCTACTTGTAAGAAAGAAGATGAATTAACTGAAAAGTTTATTGGAAAATCTGTATCATGCGCCACAATACAAAATTATTTAAAAAAATTAAAGACATCAAAATCAGAACATTCAGGATTTTATGATAAAACTAATTTTAAAAATTATGTTATGACTATGAAAAAAACAACTATGGTGATTTATAAATTTTTTAATTTTAGGAAACACTAAAACATTATCAAAATGTCTTGCAGTTTCTTTGGGGGAAAGGTGGGAACAAATATTTTAAAATTTATTTACAAATATTTATTGAACAATTTTCCACATGACATTGCAAATAGTCCCATTCTCTTGTACTTTGCTATAATACATGACTTCACACATAGGAGGTGGACTACATTACAAAGATGGTCAACAGTAAGTCACATCATACCCAAATACACCCTGAATTATTCAAAGGGCGTAATCTGAAATATAAGGCATATCAGTTTTAAAAAGAGTACTGTCCCCCCAATACATATGTATACACTACACACACACACACACACACACACACACACACACATACCACTTTATTAAACCATAGGGAGAAACAAAATGTATTCTGAATAATTGGTCTTCCAATTTCTTATGTCAGTTTTTAAGTTTTTTTGATCATAATGAAATCTATTAAGAATAAGATTTTCTTCACGTGTTCAGTTCAAACACGATTAGTCTTTGTAGATGATATTCTACTTTGTACTGTTGTTCTTTACTTAATATATATGCTTAAATTCTTAAAAATGACAACTTTGAACATTAATTATAAAGAGTTGTTTTCTATTTTATATGACATAGTTTAGTGCTTACATACTGTTCTGGAAGACTGATAAATTACAACATACAGATTTAGAAGCAAAAACCTGATATCGAATGTGTATTTGAATTTTAACAAATGTTTTGCTATATTTAACCTGTATACTTTCATATTCTGAAATTTTAGATTAATACATGAAGGAATTTTATTTATTGAAAAAATGTCCCAAATTTCTCTTTTTTTTAACAAAATTATACATTCAGCTTTTAGTTTGATTTTGATAGAATTTGTATTATGAAAACAGTCTATATGACAGCCAAAATACTGTATATAATATAGAAATGTATCTTTCCCATAACAGTTCTCTCAATTGGCAATAATAAATTCATGTGGTAACCATTATTTTGTCAAGTTCTCGTCTAAGACTGACCTAAATATATTCCCTTCAGTGACAGTAAATTGGTGAATACTTAATTTTAGACTAACAAGAAAAACTTAAGCATGACAGCATAGTACACAAATTGATAATCCCTGTTAATATATTAAGGATATGGGTTATAAACATAGGTATTAAAACTAAAAATATGTAAAAAACAAGTACTGTAAGAATATTTACATACACATATCATGGCTCATTAAGAAAAAGAAAACTAAAGCATAATGTGAACAATACATTGTGTCAATTCACAGTGTAAACACACTTTGAGGAGTAAGTTAAGGCAGGAATAATAAAAACACAGATATAATATCAGTTAGCAATATTAATACATATTTTGTTTGTCATATATATACATATATATAGCTCTTTTAAACCAATTTTTTTACATAAATATTCACTGATTTAAATAACAGTTGACAGAGGTAGAATTTGTGTCAATGTTCATGATTTTCAGGAACAAGTGAATTATTTCATTACTGTTCTGTCCTTTTAAAAATCCATATAGCCAACGACCGAAAAACCATCATTCTGAAAAAGGGAGAGGAAAGGCAGATTAAGAGAAAAATGATAAACAAAATCACTCAATGTGTTCACAAAAAAACTGAAATGCAGTAGCATTTTATTAACTGAAATTAGTTCCTAATAAAATCTTTGCCCACAATTAAGTTATATTTAATAGTTAAGAACTGTTCTATATTTAAAAAATATATTCCCTTGGGGCCTACCTGGTGGCGCAGCGGTTAAGCGCTGCGCTGCGGAGCTGTTGGCAGCGGCGTTGCGAGTTCGACGCCTGGCCAGGGAGAATCCCACATGGCACGGCAGACCTCTCCTGCCTTGCCCACTGCTCCCCTCAGCAGTGTATTTCTGATCTGCCTGTTCTGCTACCCGCTCTGTCTCTGGTGAATCCTCTCCCCGCCCCATGCCTCTGGCCTGTACCCCAGCTTGTATGTATAAATAAAAAATAAATCTTAAAAAAAAAAATATATATATATATATATATTACCCTCAAACAACAAAGTACGTCAAAGTGCATGGGGAGTAAATGAATTAAAGTAAAAAGAATGGAATAACATAGTATGCTAATTGAGAAAAATCACATAAAAGAACGGATAATACAATGTCGGGCTTAATAAAATACATACAAGTACTATAAATTATGTTGTTTGAAATCTGAAAAGTAGCTTATTATGGACAGTCAAATAATTTGATTTTATATGTTATCTAATCACCCTATCAATTAAAACATACACAAATTTAAATATGAAAAATCCCACAATGGAAACTGAAAAATTAGGAAGACATGCTATAGAAGAAATTATGATATGTTGTCCCACACTGTTGTAAAATATAAGGAGAAAAAAGAGTAACAAGCTATATGTCCTCTAAGAGAATGATTAATTACAAATGATTAATAGTTATCTGTTACCTTTGCCTGTTAATTTTTTTTTTAATTGAGGTAGCATTGGTTTACAACACTGTATATGACTTAGAGGTACAGGATCACCCCTTCAGGTGTTGTTACCACACCACAACCACCACGAACATCCCTGTAATTCTCTACCGTAGTCAACTGTGCAACCTCACTCTCAGTAAATAGTGACGAACCATTAGATTACTATTTTTAAATGGCATTTTTGAAAATATTTTTAATAACAAGAATAAATGCTTATGACAATATTAAAGGGAAAACTTCCAACAAACAAAAGACAGGATAAAAGTTACTTTGAGTATGTCTATCAGAATTGTATATACACGTCTAAGCATGTATGTGCTTATAAATTAGAGACCGAAGTATACCAAACGCTATCTAATATCATTTCTGGGTTGTAGGGTTAGAAGTGATTTTTATTTATACATCCATGATCATTGCAGCATTTTCACAACAACCCAAATATCCATCAACTTACAAATGAATATACAAAATATGGTATATACATTCAAAAGAGTGTTATCAGGCATAAAAGAGGAATGACATTCTAATACATACTACAACATGGATGAACCTTGGAAACATTTCTCTAAGTGAAATAAACCAGACACAAAGAGACAAATACTTATTACTTCATTTATATGAAAATCTAGAATAGGAAAATTCATAGACAGAAAAGTAAATTAGAAGTTACCAGGGCTGGAGAAGGGGAGAACAGGGCTGTGGTGAGTTACTATTTAATGGGCACAGAGTTTCTGCATGCGGTGATGAAAAGTTGTGGAAATGGTGGTAAGTGATGGTTATATAATGCTGTGAATTTGATGCTATGTAAGGTACACACTTAAAAAATAGTTAAGATGGCAGAGTTCATGTTATAATTATTTTATCACAATTAAAAAAGGTTTCCTAATATATCACAGCTTTAGAGACTGTGAGATTGACTACATCTGTAGTTCCTAAATTATAGTCTGGGATCCCTAGGAGTCGCCAAGAGCCTAGGTCAAACCTATTTTCATAAAATTAAGAAATTATTTGCTTTTTCAAATAAGTTTTGAGTTTTCCAAAAGCTACATAGTTTGATGAGCCAATTAGTAAATAGTTTAGATTTGCAGGCCACCACTCTCCGTGACAACTACCGAATTCTACCACTGCAGAAAAGCAGTCTCAGATAATAAAGCAGTCTCAGACTTTAGTCTGAGACTAGGGTTATGCTCTAGTAAAGCTTAATTTACAAAAACAGGCAGTAAAGTAGATTTGGCCCATGACCCTAGTTTTCCAATATCTGAACTAAATGTAGCTACAAGTCAAGCATGAGAAAATGTGTCACAACTGTTTTAAGGCTTTATAATGAGAAGCTGAACCTCTATCTAATCACATTCAAATTAATGCAGCAGTTTAAAAGGTGTGAAGACACAGTGATTGCAGCCAGCACTGAGAACCTCAAGTGAAAGTGGAAAATAAATTTTTAATCAATCAAACAAAAACAACAAACAAGCAAAAGTACAGCAATCATGAACTACTTAAACCGAGGCCAAACACAATAAACGCTGGGGAAATCAGTATGTTAAAGCACAGCACTAATGTTCATAATGAGAATTCTGAGTCATCGAGGGAGGGAATGCTTAACACTTAATTATCTTCTACATACTTCTACTAAAAGTGGCAGAGATACATAATTTTTAAAAAGATTGACTTAACTATTTCTGCCAATGAGTGTGTTTTTCAGTCGCCTACCTTTTAAACCGTGGTTCTGACTCATGATTCTTTCCCATTCATTCTCATCTCTAAGAACTGGCCCAGGCCCCGTCAAATGTGTTCTAGTTCCTTATAAGCCCTTTGGAAAACTGTGCTGCTCTATCTGCTCAAGCTTGAACACATGCATGTACAATGTCCTGGCATGCACTGAAATGTGTGTCCAGTGATTTGACAATTTCACTCCCATGTATATACCCAAAAGAAATGTACATATCTGTTTACCAAAATCAGGTACTTGAAAGATCATCATAACTTGTTTGGAATAGCTCAACTGGAAATTACTCAATGAAATGAGTAACAGACTGTGGTGAGGCCACACAATGGAATACTATGCAGGACAAGACTGAACAATCTAGAAGTACAAGAACAGTATGGATGAATCTCACAAATGTACTGAGGAAAAGAAATAATTTATAAAATGTCCAAAAATAGGCAAAAAAGAATCTACGTTTTTAGAGAAGGGGTCATAACTATAGGGGGTGAAGAGGGGTGGTGTCTTGTGCCTTCACTTTGTGAAAACTCATTGGGCTGGTATTTATGAGAGTACTTTTTATGTGTATAACTTATTTTTAAAAATCTGTCCAAGCTTTCAATATTATTATACTGATCTTGAACTGATTTTTCTGCTCATTTCATACCCCTTACTTGTCTGTTTCTATCTTCCCCACAGTGTCCCCAAATCCAGCTGTAAAGTTAATCTGCCAGAATAGTTCCTACATCTTAACCCTTCACATGCACCTATCCTATACTCAGCAGGCCATTTGAAGGGTCTGACTTATGGAATCAAGTCTATAATCACTAATTTAGCCTCATATTCAATATATTCCATTGTTTCATTCTACCTTCCACACCTTTATCCCTCATTATTTCTCAACAAAACTGTTTCTGTCAGATTTAATATACTGTGCCACAGGTACTCCTGTTTCCATGTCCATGTTCACACTTTACCATCTATTATTTAAACCTTGAATGCGGCACTTCATCAATACCCTGTGAATCTCATATTACCACTTAAGGTTTTGTTGTAAATGTCTTCTTTTTGAAATGTGGTATAATTTATTCAATTGTATTATTCAATTCAATGAGATTTTACAATTAATTATACCCATGTAACCATGAGCACCAAGATATTGGACATTCGTTACTTTAGAGAGTTCCCCTGACCACCGCTCCAGGGAACCAGCTCTCTCCCGTCACAGAAAACTACTTCCTAAATTTTCATGAGTATAGATTAGTTTTACCTGTCCGTGGTATTACATGCATACCTTTCTTGTAAGGATTAATTCATTTGCTCAGGAGAATGTAAGGGAGACCTCAGAGTAGAACTAAGAGGCGGTGCAGGAAGACCATGCCGACGCATCTCTTGGACTGCTCGTTCTCTGTCAGTAAAGAGCGAAGAAAAATAAACGTCAGTAAAGAGGTTATATGTAAACACTATTAAAAAAAGTAGGATACAAATATAAGGTGCTATTACTGTTATTAATTTGCAATCTCTACTCAATTAATTAGTATTTCTACTAAATTTAAATTTACTATTATGATTTTTAAGTAATTGATAACAGATTTAACTAAAAGATCACGCAATAAAAAAAGACTGTTTAAAATCCTAGGACTACATATCAGTTCTCTGAATACAGATTTTCAAAGCTGGTTATTTACCTCCTCTCCCCCATCCTTTCCCACTCTTCTTGCACAATAGTCTAGCTTCCTTCCGTCTTCCTATCTTAAACTCCCAAGTGCCATATGTGAAATAATCCACTCTCTGTTATGTTTTCCTTTCTTGTGTCTGGGTCAGCCCCACAAGCTTGGTGATGGTGCTGTCACCTCCTCTGTAGGTTATTCAGGGTCTTGTATCTCAAGACATTTTCTACCTTGAGTTTTCTAGCATCCAGATTGCTACCTAGTTCAGTGTTTCACAAACATCTGTTCACTATTTCCCTAAAAGAATTTTTTTTTAGATATATCCCCTACCCCATGAAGTTTTCATACGTAGACACACTGTTTACGGCTCCTTGGAGGGGTAGGAACAACACGCTCAAGTGGCTCAAGGTTTCTTTGAGAACCAGGGGTAGGAAAAAGGGGAAGGTTAAGAGGCGTACAGGCCTAGGTTATAGAGAGCTTGCTTTAGGATTTGAAAAGAATTTAGGTTATCAGTAAGATATGGAAGTCATTATATATGTATAGTTTAGCACATTAAGAAACTAATCTTCTAAGTTGCAAGAAAAGTAACACAACTTTCATGAAACTGATACAATCTTGGGTTTTATTTCTCTTTGAAATCACCAAAAACAATTTCCTAGGAAATTCCCATCTATACTCCAAAAAGCCTATCACTCCAAAGTTTGGATGCAAATATAAGAAAAGAGAGCTAAAAAGTAGATCTAACAAGCAATTTGACGACTACTTGAGAATAAAATCTCAGGAATGATGGTGTCAACAATATTAATATACAAGGAAAGAGCACCCGAAGAAAAGTAACACACAATTGTCAATTTTAACTATTAAAAACAGATCTCATTCCTGTTTGTAATGCTTGTAGATTATAATTTTCAACATAATAAAGCAAATGAACTAAAACATATGTCAGGAGCCTCCCTGGTGGCGCAGTGGTTAAGCGCTTGCGCTGTGGAGCTGTCGGCAGCAGCGATGCGGGTTCGACGCCCAGTCGGGGAGAGTCCCACATGATGTGGCAGACCTCTCCTGCCTCGCCCGCTGCTCCCCTCAGCAGTGTATTTCTGATCTGCCTGTTCTGCTCCCTACTCTGTCTCTTGTGAACCCTCTCGCCACCCCACACCTCTGGCCTGTACCCCAGCTTGTATGTATAAATTAATAAAAATCTTTAAAAAAAAAAAAACATATGTCAGTATGAAAATTATCAAATTGTATGGAATATATTGTAGAGGTTAAGAACACAGGTTTTAAAATTAGTGTCATGCCTAGATTTTAGTCTTGGCTCTGCAATTGACTATTTGTATGATCTTGGTTTCCTATATTGTATATAACAATAACATTGTTGGTAAGATTAATTAGATACATATATGATATCTGGTACATACTGTTAACTGCTGTCGATCATCATCACTTTCATGATGATTTGTAGTTCGACTTTCATAGCAACACTACTGTAGAATCCTTACTAGCTTGATTTCCTAACTATACCTTTTGAAATAATAGCCCACTTTCTCCCTGAGGACTATTAAAAACATTTATATATTTCCTACTTTATTTACTGTAAGGATATTATTTCTGCAACACTTGTCTTTTTAGAAAGAATTACCAAAGAAATTTATTTTATATATTAATGCTAAAAAAATTTGCTATTTGTAAGCCACAGTAAATCCCTTCTGGAATAGGGTTGGGAATAAATAAAAACATTCCAGTGTTAAAAGAATTTTCTTACCGTTCATATCTTTCAGTTGAAATCTGCCTCTTCAGAGTATCAAGATCAGTTTGGAATTGTGCCACTTTAGCCCGAAGCATGGTATTTTCCCGGCTTTGGCTATTTCTTAAAAAAACAAAACAAACAAACAAAAAAACAGATTTAAAAATAAGTAAATATATATTCTGTGTTGTAGTCAACTGTTACAAATTTTTGTTTTTGTTATTAATAAACACAGGAGGAGGTGATCCTTAAAGATGATAAAAGAGAAGATTGAGACCAATGTATATTCTCAACTCTTTTGGAGTTTCTAGCACAAAGTTTTCTTTTTCATTTATCTCATTTATTTAATAATTACTGAGCTTCTATAGAATGTGGCAGGCACTGTAGTGACACCAGAGATGCAAATTTGAACAAGACATGAATTGTAACATCAGAAAATATGTATTTTCTTTCTTGGTTCTTTCTTGACTCCTACTTCAGAAAGAGAAATATTCCTAACTTCTTAAAAAGGTAGTTATTCCACTTGTGTTATCTATCTATGTGGATTTCCTCCCTTCTGCCAACAAATATGTGCCCTTCTCCATCATAAAGAGACACCGTCATCAGTCTCCTAAAAGATAAAGAATATACTTATGAGGCTCAAACCTCACAGCCGGAATGAAGTCTTTTTCCTAATCCATAGAATGAGACAGAGCAGACTCCCCATCCTGAAATGCTCCCTCCTTTGCTGAACTCCTCTCTTTCTTCCTCAAATTTAGGCATTTTTCTAAATTCACTCATTCACTTCCAGGGATACCACACCTCTCTGTGAAGATACACAAATTTACCAACACTCAACACATCCCCAAACACTGTGTTTCCCAAACTACATTCCTGAATTTCTAAAAGCAGCAGCCATAGAAGTAAAATATCTTGGTTTTGTCATTTTTGATCAGCTATTTTCTTATGTAGGTTGACTTATGACACTTACAATTTGCTCTCTGAAAGGGTTAGCTTCTCTTTAAGTAGCTGAATTTCTGTATCCTTCTCGTGGGAGGTTAAATGAGACTGAAATTCTTTATCTCTATTTGTAGCCAACAATGATTCAAGGTTTTTAATTGTATGTCTCTCACTTAACAGTTGTTTTTTTAACAGGTCTGATTCTGATTTTACATTTTCTAATTCTGCCATAACCTAAAAGAAAAACAAAGTAGATCACTGCAGTATGATTTTAGACACATGCTCCAAAATGATCTGCAAAGCTATATACCCATCAGTTGCTCCATTTGGGCGTCCAGTTTATGATTTTTGAGCTACTACTTCAAATGTAACACCACCACCTTATTTTCAAAATGATTTTTGCCATTTTAGTAAGGGCTTATTTGGCCATATGATCTATCAAAACCCTCAAATAGTTTTCACTCACATCGTCAAGAGAGGGTCATTAACTTGAAATCCTAAAATGTGGCCACCTTATCAGCAAGGAGGCCCTTCTAACCTATTAAATATGTATCTCTGACCCTGTAGTCAAGTCAATATTAGAAATTCTCAACTACCTGAACATAAAGATACTACCAAAGGAACAAAATGAAAAGATCCATGTTTGACATCAAATACTAGGCTATTTAAAAGCAACGCCTCAGTTTGTGGACAGAAGCTTCTAGCTAACTAGACTTTTACAAGGAAGAAAGATTTAAATATCCTGAGATTTTAATCAGAAAAAATATTTCATTTAGGAAGTAATGATAGTGGCTTGATACTTCATTTACATTTTATCTTTAAATAGAGAAAGAATGTATTAGGGCATGTTCCTCTTCTATAACTAGAGGACTCGTATTCTCCATTTACTCCAAACTAGAGAGCACCTAATTTCATCACTATGTTTGCCAGAGAAACCTAGCAGTAAAATCTAGTTGTTAAAACCTTGTAGTCAAAAGTAACTGCTCCAAAAGGAAACAAATATATTGGGCAGTAACTGATAAAGCAAAAACAATTAGAGTCGGACCCAATAAAACGAAGCCCTAAAACAGTATCTTAAATCTCACCCTCTCCAACTCAAGATTTTTGGCATTCAACTGTTGAGCCATAATATCTTTGCCTGAGTCAAGCTTAATGCATAGTTCTCTAAGAGACGACAGATCACTTATTGCTGATGCTTTCTCATCTTCTTGACGTCTCAGGTGTTCTTCTAAAGTAGATATAGCTTTTGCCATTGATGAGATCTGAGATTCATAAGCATGATGTGCATTTATGTGCTGAAAAAAGAAAAATAGGTAAAAAGGTAAAGTATTCTGACAAATTTTAAAGGCTTGCATATGTGTAGCCACAAACTCACTTTATAAATGAGTCAATTTTTGCATATTTTAACATATTTTTAGGAAGCTGTCTGCTATTTAAAGATGACCTATTTAATGCTTAACACAATGAATTCTGTGTAATTATTTATCATGGTAATTAAGTACCTCATGTATACATTTTGGATGCAAAGATGGAAATTGTTTTAGGCTGTTATGAATTAATGAGGAACCTTTGATGTTATATTAACTTTTGTTTAATAAATTCTATTATGATAATGCATTTTTGAGAAAATGTAACAAACACTTACCACTCAATTGTCTTTAAATTCTGTATTTTAAAAGTGGAGTTTGCTTTAGAACTAAATATCTGAAATTAGATAATTAAATTTGAACTAAATATTCAAATTTAATTTAACCTGTAAGTAATACCCAACTTTATGAAATTTTTAATAACTGAAATAGTACATATAGTATGAAATAATGACATAGATATTTTTCTTAGAATAACCCACATTTTAAATTTCTCACAATTTAAATTGTGAGTGATAAATACAAAACACTATAAACTCTACCTCCAGTATTTGGAAAGAATTCCATACTTGAAAAATAACATTTTAATAGGTTTTACTGAAATGAATAAGCATTAAAAATCTAATACTGTGCTGTGAAGATGTACAAATTTCAACAGCTACAGAAAAGTATTTGAATTTTCCCTACAACAAAATACAAATAGGTAAAAGTCAATTTCATATACCATATAAGAATATAGACAATGACAAAGAACAAAAGAACTAAAAATAGTTACTCCTGAGAACTTTTTTTTTTTAAGATTTATTTATTTATGCATACAAGCTGGGGTACACGCCAGAGGAGTGGGGCGGTGAGAGGGTTCACCAGAGACAGACTGGAGAGCAGAATAGGCAGATCAACCGAAACACACTGCTGAGGGGAGCAGCGGGCAAGGCAGGAGAGGTCTGCTGCGCATGTGGGAATCTCCCCAGCCAGGCATCAAACTTGCCTCGCTGCTGCCGTCAGCTCCACAGCACAGCACTTAACCGTTGCGCCACCAGGGAGGCCCCCTCCTGAGAACTCTTGAGGTTGAAAAGCATTTAGTGTTTCCTTTAGTTACTATACTCCTAATAGAGAAACTTAGAGTGTATTGGTTTTCTAAAGTTGTCACAATTTACTGCCAATTACTGCAGGGCTTAAAACAGAAATTTATTCTTTCATAATTATGGAAGTTACAAGTCTGAAATTTATATGTCCACAGAGTTCAACTGGCTTCTTCTGGGGGACAATGTGTTCCATGCCTCTCTGCCAGCTTTTGGTGGTTGCTGGCAATCCTTGGCATTCTTTACATTGTATTCCAATCTCTGAATTTGTCTTCAACCATTATTTTCCTTTGTGTTTCTTGTGTTCTGATTTCTCATATCATATAAAGTAACTGAGTTACGGTATACCCTTAACTTATTGTACCTGTAAAGGGTCCATTTCTAAATAAGGTCACATAAAGGGGAGTTAGGATTTCAACATTTATTTTAGGGGGCCATAATTCTAGCTACCCCCTGGCTCTCCCAAATTCATGTCCTTCCCATGTGCAAAAACACACTCACTCCATCCCAACATTCTAGTAGTAACACTAAGTACGATGTATAAAGGAACCATCATCTAATGAGAAATGGGGAGGACTTGTAGGTAAGGTCCATCTAGGGCAAAACTCCTCCCCCTCCACAAATCTGTGACAATAGAAAGCAAGTTACCTGGTTCCAAAATACAAGTACAGAATAGGCAGCCCTGTTGTGAGAGAAACTAGAAGGAACAAAAGGGTAGGTAGTCAAAAGTAAGTTCGCAACAAAGCAGGGAAAATTCCATTAGAGTTCAAGACCTAAGAATAATTATCTATGGGTGATGCTCTGTGCCTAGGCCTGCTAGGGTGGCCCTTCCCTCTCAGCCCTTAACTGCAGTCCTAGCCTCAGGCTTCTGTTGTAGTGGCAGTGGCCTTGACTTCTAGAATGGAGGAAGCAGTAGCTCTATCCCATTGGGCGTGGGCCCTCTGGGTTGGTGGGACAAATGGCAGCCTCGCCAGCCTTGGAGCAGCCCTGCTAGTTTCTGAGCCATCTTCAGAGTCATTTTTTTTTCTTGATGGAGAATACACGTTGGCAGAAAAGTACTCTAGTGGCCTTTTTTTTGTTTAGCAAGATCCCAGATGTTCAAGAGTTCTTTCACTGCAGCCTGTTTCTGTTCCTTTCAGTTCACAATGTCAGTGTTTCTGTTGAGATGACAGACTGGATTCATGAGTCACATGCCTCGTCTCTTCACCAAGATGTTGTCTAGTCAAATTCTAGTCCTGTCTTCAGAGGACACTATTTGGACAGACTAAGAATTTTTCATATCCTGAAGTTCTGTTTCCTTTTTGCTTAGCCATTTTCTTCCTCAATGTATCTTTATATTTTATTATGAGCAGCAAGGAGAAGCAAGGCTGAAACATCTAGTTTTATTAGACCACCTTTATGACAAAAGTTTATTTTAGGGCCTCCCTGGTGGTGCAGTGGTTAAGCGCTGCGCTCTGGAGCTGTTGGCAGTGGCGACGCGAGTTCGATGCCTGGGCAGGGAGATTCCCACATGGCGTGGCAGACCTCTCCTGCCTCGCCCGCTGCTCCCCTCAGCAGTGTATTTCCAATCTTCCTGTTCTGCTCCCCGCTCTATCTCTGGTGAACCCTCTGCCCCCCACGCCTCTGGCCTGTACCCCACTTGTATGCATAAATAAATAAATCTTTAAAAAAAAAAGTTTATTTTAAATCCTAGCAAAAGAAGAAACTGAACTTTTTACTTTAGAAAAAAATTAACTCAAAATGGATCAAACAACTAACCTAATAGCTAAATTTACAAAGCTCTTAAAAGAAAAGTCAAGAGAAAAGCTTTATAACACTGGACTTAGCAAGAATTTCTTGGATGACACCAAAAATACAGGGAACTGGAGAAAAAAAAATAAATTGAACTTTACCAAGATTAAAACCTTTGTGCATCAAAGTATAAAATTGAGTGAAAATCAAGCCATAAGATGGGAGAAAATATTTACAAATTGCGTATCTAAATATTAATACATAGTATATAATAATTCCAACAACTCAACAATAGCAACCTGCCTGAAAAATGGGCAAAGGATTTAAACACATTTCTCCAAAGTAAACATATAAATGGCAAGTAAACACCATGAAAAAATGTTCAACATCACTAATCGTTAAGAAAATACAAACCAAAATCTAAATGAGATGCACTTTTACTTCTGTTAGGAAGGTTATCATAAAAAAAAAACAAAAACACCCAGAAAATAGCAAGTGTTGGCAAGGATACGGAGAAATGAGAACCCTTGTGGGTTTTGTGGAAAGCTGTTCAGCAGTTCTTCAAAATAATAAACACAAAATTATTATGTGATCCAACAGTTCTACTTTAGGATATACAGAATAAAAAACTGAAAGTAAGTATTTGAATAGATACTGTATTTCCATGTTCCTAACAACATTTTTTCAGTTGCCAAGGGTTAAAATACATGAGTAAAATAGGGTTTGTAGATACACTGGAATATAATCATCTTAAAAGAATGAAACTACGACACATATACCACAGATGAAACTTGAGTGAATCTTAAGATTAAGTAAAATAAACCTGTCACAAAAAAGACAAATATTTTTGATTCCATCTATATATGCAAGTTAAATTCATAAGAGAGGAGGTGGAATGGTGGTTGCCAGGGATTCAGGGAGGAGACAATACAGAGTTAGTGCTTAACAGACACAAACTTTCAATTTAAGAAGATGAAAAAGTTCTGATGGATGGTGAAGACTATATAACAGTGTGAAAGTACTAATAACCACAGAACTACACACATAAAATGGCTGAAATTTGATGGTATATATATTTTACCACAATAAAAAAAATTTCCTATGCAAATTATTAGAATTAGTAATGAAGATTATCATCAAATTTGATTTTATCAATGCTTAAACCTTAATTTAATAAAGTATTTTGGAGTGTTTTCTCTTTTACTAAACATTATCTTCATAAGACAAAAGAATGTATTACCTCCTGAATTTCTTTTTCTAATAGTTCCACTCTTTCTCGTAGGTGTCTCCTCTCTGTGTCAATAGAAAGAAGTTCTAGTCGAACTGAGCTACTCTCTCCTTCAGCTTGATGGGCTTTCACCTCCCAGTCTTCAGCACGATTATGAAGCGTCTGAAATTTATCTAACAAATCTTGATTTTCTTTTTCCTGGTTTAAATATAATTAAATTGTTTCTAATTAATAATTGTCACTCACTGAAATACCCATGTCATAAACATATACACATAATGGCATTTTTGTTTTAATTTAGGGAGCATTAAACTATGTGAAGACATTATACAAAGTAACATCTGCAGGGTAAGACTAGAAGACAGTAGGCAAGACCTCTGTCTATTCTCCTAAGTAAATCTCTAATAGAGAAGACAGAATTAATATGAAAAAGTTAAAAAAAAATCAGTCTTAAATCCAACCTAAATAATGCTTTTTCACCTTAGCAGCCATTAAGCTCTCCCATCGTGACACCTCCGTTATGTAATTATGAACTCTACTCTTCATGTCTTCTTTTTCTTGTACTGCTGCTTCCAATTCCAATGAGATTTCCTATACATCCGAAAGTTAAAGATAAATCTAAAATGAATGCAGAACCTAAGGAGTTCAATTGATATTCAGAACACTTCTTTTGAATTTGGGGAAAAGAGAATAGGAAAAAAGTGTAACTGTTTGTAGGTGTTATTTTCAAATATTTTTCTTGGCTGAATTTATCTTTTTAACCAAACCTTATCATGTATCTCTCGCAACAGTCCTGACCAGGTATGTACCTGGCATTTTCATTAAGGGCTAAATACGCTCAGGGATTGCCTATTTTAAATTCATATTTCAGCAATATTCTTTATACTGAATACTGAAATAAACATTAATTTATGGTTTAATCCTTTAACAAACTAGCACAATAAAAAAAAGTACCTCTGGTACTTCCCATTCTATGATACTCGTTAACTTACAAATATATTTCTAATTCACTGGAAGTAAGTATGAATAATTAAAATCTATTGTGGATCTTTACAACCCAGCAACTTTGCCCTGGGAGTGATGCTGGGTCCTTGTCCAGTAAAGTGGCAATGATCTCGCTCATAAAGAGTACCTTGCTTCCAGTTTTAGGATTTCTTGTGACAAAGGTCCAAATGGTGAGAAGACCACCACAGTTGCATCCATTAGATGCACTGTAATATATAGCAGCATTCTAAACCACATTTTTAAAGACTCTTACAAACACCATTCTCCTTTGTTATTTCTCATGTTATTATTTATATCATCAAATTTTAGGAAAAATAGAGCTTTAAAATTCAGCAAACAACAAATATAATGTAAAACTATACATTGTAATCAAAGTTTATGCATTGTGTTCATACTTGGTTTTCTCTTGCCATGGTAGCCAGATCATCTTGTAATCGTCTGTTTTCCTTAAAAGATATTTCTTTAGATTTTCCTACTTCATCAAGTTCTTTGTGGGTTGTATCTAACTGGCGCCGGAGGCTGGTTATCTCACGGTCCCGATTAGCCAACGTGTCCTTTAGCTGGCTGTTAAATGAGTGATGTGGAAATAATAAAGGAAACTTTTTGGATTTAGTTCACTTAAAAGATAATTGTTGTATTTGGAATTAAGTATGCTAACAATACAAGAAATTCTAACAACTCAATTAAGATACTGGCTAATTAGCTAAAGCAGCTATATTAGAGCTCTACTAATCACTATATGCAAATGAAGTAAAAAATTAAATTATTCCTGAAGTCAAGTAGAAACAGAAAACTTGCCAAGTGTTAGGAGTAAAACACAACAAATTCAATTGGGAAATACTTTACTTAATATCTTATTCCCCACTATTGTATACAATGCAAGGGTATTTAAATAAAATTAATGACTTCTGTCTTGAGGTAGAGAGAACACATTAAAAAATGTAAAATTTTATTAACAGTGTTCAAGACAGGTTTAGATGTTTAATAAATTCAAGACTGATCACTAAAGTAATCTAAGTTTTAATGATTAAGTCCTGATAATGGTAATTACAGTAGAAAGAAAGGGCAAGTAGAAATGTTAAAGAATAGTAAGTTATAATGACTTAAAGGTGGGGATAAGAGAATGAGGGAAAGTTAAAAAGGATACTATAATTTTACACAGAAGACTAGAAAAGTATGTTGCCATTGGCAAAACTGGAAAAACTGAACAAGGAAATTTTACTACTTCTGGATTGTTACTTAAATAGACCAAATTGGCATACACTGAAAAATTTTTTAAAAGCTGGATATTATTTCATGGATTACTTACTTCATAGAAGATTCATATTCTGAGACTGCTATCTTCATCTGAGCAATAGTTTCATCCTATAGAAAATTAAAAAATATGATTCTAACCCATTTCTATAGAAATCTTTAATTTCCATAATTTATCAGACTTACATAGTTCAAATCCAATTATATAAATTACACTATAAAGAAAGCTTCGAGTAAGCACGTTTCCATGTCCCAGAAGTACTAGACATATTGGCATGTTTCTACCCACCTTGAGAACTTGAATGGTTTCCCTGAATTTAATGTAATCATATCTGATCAAAATCACATTCAAGATGTGAAAGAACTTTTGATTCAAATTACTGGGATAAAATGAAATTTAAACATATTCTAATGAAGTCCTAGTATTAGGAACTTGTACATGGGGGATAAGAATGGCATTTTTGAAACAGAGACTGAAATCATCTTTTCTGTTCAGACACTAGATAACATTTAACAGTCACATACTTTATTAGCTAGGTTTTCTTGCAAGTTTGCAATCTTTTCTGTCTTCTCATCTACAGTCTCCTGAAGAAAGTCTTTCTCCTTATCAATAGCTCCGATGGTCTTTTTCATTACATGAGCCTCCTCATTCTGTGAAGTCATCTTAAGGTGTAGCTTACCTGTAAATGAAAATTTGTTTGTTAGTCAAAGTAATTTCAGATTATCAAAAACAAAATTTAAAAACGCTTACCTATTTTCTCCTCCAGTGTTTTAATTTGTGCTTGGGCTAATTCAACTTCACCTCTTTGTGTGGAAAGTCGATGCTGATAATCATCAAGTGACCGCTGCAGTTGCTCATTTACTATCCTAGAGACAAAACAAATGACACTCTTTATCTCTGTGAGGAATAGTTTTTTTAAAAAAATGAGAGCTCTTGAAAATTTTTTTTCTGATTTTTAAAGTTTATTTTAAAGCTCTTCCAAAATAATCAACAGTATTAAATATTATTCCTTATTGTGGCTCATCGTCTTCACATAGTTGTACCTTTCCAAAAATAATACAGTATAAATATCAAATCAGTGGCACACTCTCTTTTAGAGACTTCCTGGTAGCTTTAAAGCTCTTCTCTGTATCCTAATATCAACTTTCTTTTCCTTAAAATCTCTCTCTAAAATCCTGCTTTTACAGTATGATGACACTTCAAAGGAATAATCATATATCCTGACCATTCCAACCAGTGACTTTTAATTCTGCTTCCTATTCTGACATATTTGGCGGGTAGTCAACCGGAGATCATAGTGAGAGGAACTGAGACCAGGATGATTTGGGGAGTGGGGAAGGTTGAGACACGGGACAGTGATTTTAAACCACATAGGATCAGAAGAAATGAAACAGCTCCCAGAAGAAACAAATATTTTACTGAAATGCTGCTGAGCTAGCCACCACCTAGAGTACTATCCGGTTACAGGATAACCAGAGAACAGAAAACAATCATCAGGAAACTTCCTGACCACCTAGTGCCTAATCAATAGTCCGGCACACTGGGCAACAAGGAGTCTGACAGTCTATAGTCATAGACAGGGCTGGAGTAAATGGGCATCCTCCCTTGGACCCCCTCCTGCTGTCAGGAGTTCTTGCCTCTTCTGGCAGTAAATCCACACTTGCTGGCTCTCATATGGTGTGGCGGTTGTTATTCTTCAACTGGACACACAAGCATCCTTTCTCCTAATAGTAAACAAGTGAAGGCAGGCATTTCTTATAGTGTAGGGGGTACTTAAGACTAAAGATTGGTTTCAAAAGAAAGGATGCACTGGAAATAAAGATAACTTCAGAGTAATCTTTTACTTATCAGTCACATTACTTTTCAGAAGTAACAAGAATCTGCTCTCATATTACCTAGACCCTTCAAAATGCTTTTAGTCCTGACCAAGGAGTTCCTAACCTGCCTTGCTGGAAAGACTAGGCTCTAACAGCAAAGTATTTATAAGGAATTCCCACAGGTTCCTTTTAGGGTTCATCTGAGGATAAGGGGACAAAGATACCAAGGATAGTTTAGCTTACACGCCTAATGCAGAGGAGGTTTGGATTCTGACGCCACTAGGAAGACGGGACATCTCCATAGAAATGAAGATGTTTTACTGGCAATACTGAGGTACTCTGAAAAACCAAAAGACATGACCGTGTCTTAGTCTTAAAAGCAAGTGAATGATGACCCAGAGATAGAGAGGAAAGTTAAGCTGAGACTGACTTCTTTAGAAGTGTACAAACAGAACCCAAATAAAAAATACACTAGGTTCAAGCAATTTTATTTCATAAAATTATCTGTGCAGACCAGGTTACTGCACTATATTAAAGTTTTTCCTAAAAGCTACAGCTTTTTTTCTGTTGCTCTGAGAAATAAAAGAACAAGGAGTGAAAGAAGGAAATACTGAAATTGTTTAAAATTTTATATACATTAACTCATTTATTCCTACAACAGTTCCATAATTAGAACTACCATCCCAATTTTATAGAAACAAATAACTAGTGCAAGCTACAAACCTACTGAGACAAAGAGGAGATGCAAATCTAGACTAGTCTAACTAGATGTCAATCATATCACCTTGCTTTCTATGCAGATTCAGAGAAATTAACATTTCTATGTGGAAGGGAAACTATCTGCCAGGAAGTTATGCAGGGTGCTTTTAAAAATGAAATGACCAGGGGGGGGATTAAAAAAAAAAAAATGAAATGACCAAGTGTCCCTAATGAAGTATATTAAATGCTTGCAATCCTAGATAGAATTAGAAAGATCTCTTTACATCTAAGTTCACAGGCAGATAAATTCCTAATGAAAGTGGGACTGATAAAGGAAGACAGGATAACACATGATTGATTATACATATAAAGGAGGCCCTTACTGAGTCATAAAAATAGCTCTGCCTTTTCATATTCTAGTGTAGACAGAGAAAGGGATAACATATTCTATAGCTGACCTTGGATAGTAACTTTTCTGAGAATATCAAGATGAAGGTCTTTTTAATAAAAGAACTGAGGTACAAAATTCATAAGGAAGATTTGTGTGACTATCATATTATTGTATTATTTGTTTATCCTAGTATTTGGAAAGAAAATTTTGTGAACTAAGTTGTTTAAGAAAATGAATCAATTTCTAAATTTTGAAAGTGCTAATAAACATAGCAAAGGGAAGTGATGACTTTTCAGTGCAGAGTGAAGAATAAAACAAATGAGTTCTAGCACTCTACTTACTAACCATGTGGATGGGTAAGACTGTATCTGTGTGTTTCAGATTTCTCACTTATGTTACATTATATAAACATAGGCATGTTCTTATTTTAGGGGATAGAAATAATTATTTCCTTCCATGATGGAATGTATTTTAAACAAAGACAGTATCTTAAAGCATCCTTTATTCATAAGAAGTGTTCAAGTTCTAAAATAGAGGAGAAGCTCTAAGAAAGGTTTTGGAAAGTGATGGCCTATTAAAGAAAAGAGAGACCAATATGGTGAACCTGTTATATTTTAGATGGCTCCTGACTTTGTGAAAGGCTTTGAATAAGTATCACCTCTTGGTGAATCAGAGAGAGTAGAGGAATCAGGAATGGTCTTTTACTTTCTATAAAGGGATGATGATTTATATCAGTTGGCCCTAGTGCCCTTGGCCAAGTCCAGCTCCATAAGCTCAGCTGTCCTCACTTAGGCCCTGGCTTCTCTTCCTGTCTTAGTAGAAAAAAATGTTAAGCATGCCCAGAAGACAGTTTTTAGGCATCCTAAGGAGACAAGCCTTCTTTCCCTTTTAACTGCCTTAACAAATAAGTACTAATGAAAGGATAGTAGCTATCAATATGATTTTCTTCATACACCTAAACAAATCCGACCATAGCAACTTACACCTATTGCTGTAATAATTACTCTAATATTAGAGTTTATAAGCATTTCCTGGAAAATTTGTTAGTGTATTCATTTTGGTCTAGCTAAGTATGTACCTAAGGTGAACTGAAAACAGTCTGAGGTATTTTTAACTGCAGAAATATAAATGTTTAGAGTCTCACAGCTGGCAGTTGTGAGGATTAAGCTGTTGATTGAGAAAAGTTAATGTCTAAGCTGGCTGAAAACTGTCCTGGAATGGGGGTTAGCAAACTATGGCCTGCTACCTGTTTGTGGAAGGCCTAATACCAAGAATGCCTTACATTATTGGGGCGGGGGGGAGGGAGAGAATCAACAAATTAATATTTTGTGATATAAATATTATATGAAGTTCAAATTTCAGTGTCCGTAAAATTATCCCGGACCACCAGCACACTTCTTCATTTATATACTCTCTACAGCAGTTCTTGTGCTACACAGATAGCACTGCATAGGTGAGACAGATACTGTACAACCCACAGAGTCTAACAAAGTGATTTGGTCCCTTTACTAAAGAAGTTTACTGACCCCAGTTCTAGGGGCTAGTGTGAGAGACTAATAGATCATCTTTCCTCTGTTGAGAAAAAGCTGCTTTAGAGCATTATAAAGGTTAGAGTTGGGGCATAAAATGTCAGGTCTCATTAAATGCTAAAATTCAATTTATTTGTTTAACAAGTGGTTATAAGATGGTATTCTGTATTATGTCCTCTGGTGCTGCACCAAAAGACCTGACAAAGATCTTCTATTTGGACAACTAGAGACTGTGCTTGATATAGAAAAGATTGATGGTGCTGAAATCTGGTGGGAAATACCTGACCGAGGAAGGAAAAGGAGACAGGTTCACTGGGTAAATGGAAAGGACTGTTTCATCTATCTGAGTATCAGCTTCTTAAACAACTTCATGTCAAGGGAAAGAGAACTTGATGTGATTAAAGGGACAGCATATCCAAAGCAACTTGAGGTTTGGATAATGTGGCTTTGTTTCCACAGACTGCTTGACATTAGTTTGTAGTGAGGTTAGCTTTGGAGTTGAACCTGACAGTTCGACCTTGTGATTCTACCAGTGTTTACAGATAAGGAGGCTGACTGACACACTTTTCTCAGAGACAAGTTTCTGTTGGAACAAAACAAAGCGATGGAATCATGCAATCTTCCCATGTTATGCAAGGAAGGGAGAAAAGTTCTCAAAAGGTAGAGAGAAAGGTTCTCTCTAGCAGAGAGACTGAGTTATTTCTAAGTGAGGGAAATGAGAGACTGAACTCGCAAGACAAAAAGATAGCAGCACAAGAAAGAAAACGCCCAAGAGTTTTTTGTCCTTTGGGTAGATTCCCAAAAGTGGTATTGCTGGGTCGTATGGTAGCTCCACGTTTATTAATTTGAGGAAACACCATATGGCTTTCTACAGATGCCCAAAAAATAGATGACTGGATCAAGAAGATGCGGTACATATACACAATGGAATACTGTTCAGCATTCAAAAAAGATAAACACATGCAATTTGCAGCAAAATGGATGGAACTAGAAGGGATCATGCTCAACGAAATAAGCCAAAAGGAAAAAGAAAAATATCGAATGGTCTCACTTGTAACAGGAATATAGGGGAACCAAATACAAGAGCGTCAACCAGCAAGAGAGGGGGGAGGATTGGGGCTCAGAACAAGGGAGAGGGGAGCACAGGGGACTGTGGTGACGGTTCACGGGTGAATTGGTGGTGGGAAACCTACGGGGAATATACAGTAATGTAAAAGACACAAATAAAAATAACAACAACAACAAAAATAATAATATACATAAAGTTATATGGAAAAAAAAAAAAACGCCCAAGAGTTGTAGGCTAGAGGATCCAAGAAAAGGCACTGAAATTTCTGCCTTTTAAGAGTGAAGAAGATCCTATGAAGAAAGGAAAAGGGAGATGCAGATACAGTCTGAAGAAAAAGCAAGGCAGATTAAATGCCAGACCCAGTCAGCTGGAAACAAGAGAGAGGAGTAGACTAGCAATTCTGGTGACAGAAAAACTCCACTGTGTCTGTACTGGGAGCTGAACACAGACCTGAACCAGAAGGAAGCCGACCATTCAGCTAGCTCTCCTTCATGGGGTGCATATAGTGCTTACAACTTTACGAGGAAAAAATCAGCTTCAACCCTAGTTCTTTCTAAAGTCTATTTTCAAGATCTGTACTCAGAGTAGCAAAGGGGCAAAAATCAAAGATGCTATTAACTGGACATATTTAGCTCTTGGTCTTATTTCATTAACTTTGCTTAGTAATCAGGGATCCCATATGAATACAATCTCAGACCTTTCCTTTCCCAATCCTTTGATTTTCACTTCTGTTTATTTTATTACATATTTTTGGGTTTCTTAGTGTTTGCATTTTAGACCAGTGTCTTTTTCTCTTATTTTTTTTTAATTCTAAGTCTGAATTTCAGATGAATTTTTTTAGTTTGTTTTCTATTTCATTGACTCAGTTTTCTGCAATATCCAATTCACTGTTCACTAACATTTTCAGTTTTAATTTATCAATCTTTCTCCTAATTACCACAAACATAAACCTTTCCAGTACAAGTTGCTACTGTTTCATGCCTGATTTAGTTTCACATAGGTAATGTCACATGATACCCGAAATCTTTTTTTGGTTCTTATTGTAAATATATTTTCTAATTCTTCAGAATTAAATCCCCGTTCTCTTGATCTTTAAGCAAACTTTTGCTTATGCAGCTACCCAGTTCAGGAAAAAAACTTCATAGGTTTTTTTGTTCCTTTAGTCTTTTGAATTCTAAGCTGATTATGTGCTAACCAATAGCCCAATCTCCTTAAGACAAATGTTCTGCATTACTCCATTGTTCTCTCAATCCCATATAATAAGCCATTCAGTTTCTGTGAGTTTATGCAAGAAATGTTTTCTAAAGCTGGCTTCTGTTCTCCAAGTTCATTGCCATTGTTTGCCAAAAGTTGCCTAAGACTCCAAGTCCATCTGCCCTATTTCTGCCGGTTTCCTAAAAAGCAAGCCACCCATAGCATCCCCTTGGTTAAAAATTTCATTTTACTCTCTATGTTTATAAATCCATATAGTCTGGGTTATCCTGCCAAGTTTTTCATAATCTAATTCCAATCCATTGGTATTGTTTACATACTGATCTTCTTACCATTCTTCAGACATATCACCTTTTTAAATTGATAAGTGAATATTCTGATTTTACATTACTTTGAAAGAGGAAGGAAAGTAAAACAACATAGGTAGGGAAAAATTCTATAATTTTCAGTAACCCTAATGATGGAGTACAAATGATCTGAAGACTTTGTCAAGGGGATTTTTTGAAGGAGGTAGTCCAAAAACTTGCCTGCAATCCTATGAATCTATGAAATTTTTGTAAATCACATAGTTAAAAATCACATAGCTAAAACCTCCCATATTCACTCAGTGACTAAGAACCTGCAGAGATCTGTCCTTTAATCCACACTTTTTAAAAACTCAAGCAGGTGATTCTGCTGAAAGGCCAACTTTGAAAATTACTGCTCAAAGGCCTGGTCTAAAACACCATGGTTCTGAACCTTGTATAAACACAAACATGTTCCCAGAAGTGAAGTAACAAAACTTTGACAACACTTACCTGAGTGAGTTCATCTCTGTTTTCTGAATAGAGGAGTCACCAGCCACGTGGCTGAGTTTGTGGGCTTGGAATTTTGCTTTGGTCTCTAATGACTCTATTGTTTCTTTCATTATTAACATTTTAGACTTTAATTCACATTTTTCTTTTTCAAGCTACAATTTAAATTTTGAAAATTAATAGGTATATGTCTCAGTTTTTAAGCTTCTTTAATATTTCTGGGAGAAAACCAAGGAAACAAGTTAGACTTATGTCAATGTCTTATGTACATTTTAGGTTCCTGATGTGATGATGGATACACATACTTAACTACTCCCTCAATATTACTGAAAGAAAAGATACCCTCACAAAAAGGAAAAAAAAAAGTAACTATCCATAACTTTAATGAATCAGGAGGGAAGCCATCAGCAGAGCAAAAATTTTGAGGAATTCTTAAAAAGCAGTAAGTAGCTAGGACTGACCTAAAGAAACATCAGAGTAGAAAACACGGTAACCCAAACACAAAATAAGCCAGAAATATATGAAAGAATTATAAAATTTTCCTTAATTGCAAAAAAAAACCCACCCTGATTTAATATAAAGACACATCATGCCTCTGAATGGTAACACAATATCATAAATGTATTAAAAATCTCCTCAAATAAATGTCATTTGAATTTATGGGTATTTGACAAAGATGCTCTTGTCAATGCAATCCTATTTAACTGTTTCCCTTTAAGGAATAAACTTATTGTGTCTTGTCTAGGAGCACTCTGGCACCAAACACCTGCCAGCTACTTGATCTTGGGCAAGTTTTCACGAAACCTCAGTGTCCTCATCTGTGCAATGAGGACAACATTAGCATTTCATATGCTTTATGGTTGTTGAGTTAATAGTATAACACATACATATTACATATATACCTATACAATACTGAGACAAGTGCCTGACAGTAATAAAATATAAATTATTTCTCTAAGGTCAAAAAGATTTTTCCCTGTTTTTTAAGAACTCTAGGTTCATTGAAACGATTTTTAGGTATGGTATATCTAAGGTAGGATCCAACTTCTTTTTATATACATATATATGAATAGCTAACTATTCCAGAAATAATTACAGAATAATCCTTCTTTTCTCCTCATTGATCTGTGTCCTTTATATATCAAGTTTCCATATATTTTGGGTTTGTTCCACTGGCTTTTATCATTCTTTCCTAATCTCTGTATACTATACCACCCTTTCTTAATCACCATGACACTGAAGTCTTCATATCTAGTAGTGCAAGTCCCACACCATGTTTGATAAATTACCTTGTGATTAACACACGTCAAATGTTCAATAATTTTCTCTAATTCTGAGTTTCCAAAATGACTCATTTCCTGGAGACTCTGAAAGATAATTTTATGGATGTTTATTTGTATAATAAATAATTAGGAAAGTAAGCAATGCAAGTTTATGATGCTATTACTTTGTCTTTCTATAAAACAAATATTTTTAGAAAAGAAAATCATTAGATAGTTTATAAAAATGATGCTTTTGATTAGAAAAAAATGCAAAACGGGGTTTCATCTTTTACTCTCTAACCTCACATGTGATTGTAACAGAACACACAGACTGGTATGGGTTCATTTATAAATATTTATACAGGTTAATCTATGAGTACCAGGAGATTAAATAAGCTCAAGACTGGGCCCACATGAGATATAAAAGAAAGGAGTATAAATGAAGGAAGAAAAGATGAGATCAGAAAGACACAGAAATACTAGAAGGTCACATAAAAGATCAGACTTTCAAGTATGAGCTGATCAACAGTATAAACACAAGTGATGTTTTTTTGCTTATACTAGCTTTTTCAAGTCTTACTGAGGTTTTCCAGTGCAGCATCATACTTACACCCATGTTATTCATTAAAAATAAAGATATCTGACATTTAGATTATGTAATTAATTGAAAGGGTCACTGCACTGTATATACTTATTCATGTTAAGTCATCCAATCAGTATTGAGTACACACTATGTGCCAAGCACCACATAGGTAATAGGAATTTAGTAGTTAGTAAGATGGATAGTATCTGACCTTATAAATCGTATAGCTTAATAGAAAAGGCAAACTTAAGAGTTAAAATCCATGAATAATCCGCTAAAAAAAGGAACTTTGTAACATACCAAAAGTAAGTCTGGAGTCTAGGATTTGTTTCCTCTCTGAGGGAAATGATGTTTAATCTGGCTTTAAAGGATGAAGAGGAATCAGGTAAAGGGATTGGAAGTAATGAAGGAATTTTTCAATAGTCTGTTTAGAAATTTTCAGGCTAGAAAAGTCCATTAAGTCTTGAGTATTGAGAAAGAGCGGTGGGGATCTGGAGTAAAGAAGCTAAACCTCATAGCAGGTAGGAGCCAATCATGGAAGTCCTTGAAAACAGTTAATGAATTTTTAGTAGTAAGTGATGTGACAGGATTTAGATCTCTGAAAGGTGATTCTGACTCCAGTCTGAAATATATTTTTGAAGGGCAAGCCTACATACAGGTCATGAGAATATGAATAATGCAGGTAAGAGAGAGTAATAGCCAGAACATGATGTTAGCAGGGAGAATGGAAAGAAATAGATTCAAGAGAAATGAATGTGAGCTCAGGATCCAGATTCGCTGTAACTTCATAGCTAGATGGAGTTGGTTAACTTATTCAAACTCACTGTAACTCAGATGTCTCTGTAAGTATTATCTACCTAAAAAAAGACCACTATTCCAGAACTTCTCAAGCATACTATTTTGTAATTTTAAAGCCGTATTTGAAATAGTCATTCATATAACTCAACATATTCCAAATCCAATTTGATAAGTTACCTGTGAAAATTTACTAAAACAGCCCATGTAAAATGCACTTAGAATAGAGCCTCTCATATGGGAAACACTTAACAGATATTACATATTATTTAAGAGGTGGCATCAATAGGATTTGGCAGTTGACTGAAAGAGGTATACTAGCTTTCAGAGAGGAGTCAGTGATCCATTGGGTGGATAGTGGAACAACAGGAAAATACCAAAAGAGGCTTATGGAATGAGCTAATTAGTTGAGTTTTTAAGTAAAAGATCCATTATAAATTCTGTCTCCTGCAATGCAGATTCTAAGAAAATGTCACTTTTTCCCAAGTTTTTAGTACTACTGCATTTTTTTTTATTTCTATTTTTACATTCCTTGGTCATTTCAGCAGATACGGAAAAGGATAAATCAGTAGTGGTGCAAAAAATTGCCATATTGTGCACAGAAATATTCCATTTGGTAATTTTAATACTTATTTTTATAAGAAAACATTTTCTGGAAGACAGTATTCCAAAAGATTCCAATTAAAAGCATTCTTAAACTGGATTAATTGGAGTAAAACTTAAACTGAAAGTTTACAAAATAGAGACTATCTTTATAATGCTTAAATGTTCTTATTCTCAAATTTAGGTATAATTTCAAACCATTTATCTAATAATATTTATTGGAAGTAAACTAGGGACTCCATAATAAATCAATAATAGTTAGTACGGAGTTCCTGGAATGTGCTGGGCATTAAATGCTTTGTGTGTCTTAAGATGTTTATTTTCTTTGGACACTATAAAAAGAAAATATAAAAGACTGCTCCTAGATAACACACAAAACGAACAAGCAACAAAAGAAAAAATAAACTATACTTCATCAATATTAAAAACTTTCAGTCTTCAAACACACATTAAGAAAATAAAACACAATGCACAGAATAAAGGTTAAGTATTTGCAAATCATACATCAGATAAGGAGCTTGTATTGGGAATAAATAGAGAATTCTTACAACTAAAATATCATGATATAAATTACACAACTTAAAAATTGGGGAAGGATCTAAACAGATATTGCTCCAAGATATACATGTTGCCAAATACGTACATGACACGATGGTAGACTCAGTAGCTGCTCGGAAACGGCAAATCAAAATCACAATACTATTTCACACTCACTAGCATGATGATGATAAAAAAGACAGCTAACAAGTGTTAGTGATGATGTAGAGAAAGTGGAAATCTTATACCAGTGCTGGGGAGAATACAAATGGTACAGCTACTTTGGAAAACAGCCTTTGCATTTGTTCAAATGGTTAAATAGAGGTATATAGCCAAGATAAATGAAAACATCCACACAAAGAAAGTTGTACCTGACTGTTCCAAGCATGGCAATTCATGACAGCCAAAAAGTGGCAACCACCCAGTGTCTACTCATACAATGGAATATCATTCCACAGTAAAAAGGAATGAAGTATTGCTACATACTCTAACATGGATGAATCTTCAAAACATTATGCTAAGTGAGAGAAGCCAGATATAAGAAATGACATACTGAATGATACAATTTATATAAAACGTCCAGAGTAGGCAAATCCAGAGACAGTAGGCTAGTGGTTGCTTAGGGTTAAGGAGACTAGGGGGAAAATGGAGAGTAATAGCTAATGGGCATTGGGTTTCTTTCTTTTTTAAAAAAGATTTATTTTTATTTATTTATGCATAGAAGAACTGGGGTGTAGGCTAGAGACGTGGGTGGAAGGGTGAGAGGATTCACCAGAGATGAGTGGGGAACAGAACAGAAGGATCTACTGAAATCCACTACTAAGGGGAGCAGCGGGTGAGACAGAAGAGGTCTGCTGTACCATATGTGGCACAGCTCCCTGGCCAGGGCTCAAACTCATGCAGCAGTGGCTGGTGATAGCTTGATAGCACAGAGAATTTAACCCCTGTGCCATCGAGAAGGCTCTGGGTTCCTTTTTAGGGTAATGAAAATGCTCTAAAATTGACTGTGCTAATGATTAGCAAGTCTAGGAATATACTAAAACCACTGAACTGCACACCTTAAATGGGTGAATTGTACGGTATGTGGCTATCTTAATAAAGCTGTTTTATAAAACAACAAAATGGCCCTCCATATAAGGAACTTCTATTGAGATCAGATGTTTTTTCTTTGCTAAAAAGAAACAGAGAATAGATATTTTAGGCTCTGTGGCCCATCCTGTTTCTATTGAAACTCATTCTGCCACTGCAGCTCAAAAGCAACTATACAGAATACATAAACAAACGAGCACGGTATTTCAGTAACAATTTGTCTACCATGAAATTCTAGTTCATAAATCCTCATGTGTCATAAAATATTCCTCTTTTGATATTTTCTCAAAGCCTTAAAAATGCAAAAACTATTCTTAACACACAGGCCATCCAAAACACAGTGGTGTACATTTGGCTCACGGCATTATCTGACAAGCCCTCTACACACTGTAAAGTCACTTTTCAGAAAATCATCTATAAAAACTTCCCCTTTTTTCAATAAATTATCTTTCAAAAAATAAGTCAATTTTAATACTTACTCTTAATTTTTCTTTTAAAGCTTCTTTTTCTGCCATAATCCTCCTTAAGTCAGATACTGCAAGTTCTTTTTCCTTTTCCATAAGACTAATAATACTATGGGAGACTGTGGTTTGGGAAGATTCTTGTCTTAGTACGGATAATTCTTCCTGAGCCTTAAATAATTAAAATATAGAAACATTGGATATATTCCAGTTAAGAAAAAAGTTAAACTAACACTTTACTTTTACTCTCTTCCCAAATCTTCACAAAATGAGAGTAAAAGGACTAAAATAACAGCAACAACAAAAAAGAAAAGACAAGGAGCTTGAAGGAAGTGCCTGCTACTAAGTTCTGGAAACCAGAGAGCAGATGGGCAACTAGTAAATAACTAAGCAGACCCAAGAAAGCTGAAATCTAAGCCAACAGTGGGAAAAGCGCAGAAGTGTATCAATTTGTACTACAGAATCCTGCAAAAAGCTCCAAAAGTGAAAATAACTTTTCAACTTGACTTTTTAACTTCACAGCCATCTGTCCCTCTTGAAGTAGCAGTAGACTAGCAGGAGATTGACAAGGGAACAAATTCAGTGGTAGACATCATGTTTCCGAAGACTCACTTTGCCCTCTCACAACTGTGGTTTTGTTAAGTGGACCAAGCTGTATTGATTCTCTTTTCTCCAGAGTTTTTCCAGTAGAGCTAAGTCCTTAATACACTGTATATCCAAACAGTGAGCATCACCCACCATTTGATAGCTGTAACCCGTGGCTGAATTCCAGAATAAACCTGGCTCAGAGTCAAGCGGAAACATATTTCAGGTGGCTTTAGAAGAAGGAGGTTATTTCTAACTGACATGAGTCATAGATAGGCTAGAAAAAAAAGGAAGAACAAATATGGAAAAGTAATAGAAATCTTTGCTTTGGGAACAGGGTAACAGTAGAAACTACTACTTATAATTCTAATGATGAAGAAATACCACAAGGTCCACAGAGTATAGTAACTTAAAGGATATATACAGGTTCCTTTATAGTTATCTGGTTGTATATAATCTGCTGGTTTAATTATAATCAGTTTCTTACTTCATTATATAAGAGGCTTAGTTTATCTCTTTCTGCCGTCAATAATTTAACATTGCACTGTATATCTTCCATATGTTTTTCAAATCTTTCTAGCATATACTGAAGTTCATCTCTTTCTTTTGTGATCAGATGAATTTCTGAATTGCAATCACCCTGAAACATAATTTAAAAACAAAAGTGATCATGTTATAATTATAACAAACATAAACACACAAACAAAAAATGAAGCTCATGAATACAGAAAACAGACTGGTGGTTACAAGAGGTGGAGGTAAGCAGTAGCAGGCAAGGCCAAATGGGTGAATGGAGTTGCAAAGTACACATTTCCAGTTACAAAATAAGTCATGGGGGTGTAATGTACAGCAATACATTACAATAACATGGAATTAGATATTTGAAAGTTGCTACTAAAAGAGTAAATCTTGGAAGTTTTCATTACACACACATAAATTTGTAACTGTACAGTGGTTGATGTTAACTAGACTTACTGTGATGATTGTTTCACAAAATACACAAACACTGAATCATCATGTTGCATATCTGAAACTAATATAAAGTCACATGTCAATTATATCTAAAATAATAAAAAAAGAAATGCAGGCTCCTGGGGCTATTCCAGACATTTTGGGGTGGGAGTTGGTAATGGAGGGAGGCCAAGAAATCTAAAGCTTTTTGATATCAAGTCACATAAAGTGATGCAGATAACCTGCAACCACATTTTAAGACGCATAGGTCTGATTCCATCTTTCTCCAAAGAGTTGCCTTTTCTGTTCGTGGACATGCACCCTCATCAGTTAAATGAGCACTAGGCAGGGAATTTATGAAGAATTCAAGTGTAAGAAGGAAAGCTGAATGACAATGAACTTTGAATCCTGAGATCTAAGTTTTGATCTCTTCTATAACATCATTGACTGACGGTTAGTCAGCCTCTCTTGAAACATTTCTAGTGAAAAGGTGCCCAATACATTACAAAATAATCTTATTTTATCACTAGAGTACTCTAATTACTATTATTTATTAAGTCAAAGTTGTCTCCACACTGAAAAAAATTTAACACTGGACTGTATATCCTCCATATGTTTTTCAAATCTCTCTAAGCATACGCTGAGGTTCATCTCTTTCTCTTGTGATCAGATGAATTTCTGAATTGTAATCACCCTGAAACATAATTTAAAAACAGAAGTTATCATTTGTTGTAATTATCACCACATGGTTGTCACAAGGACACTGATGATGAGACTGAGATGCTAACAGACAAGAAAACATAAATTTCTTTCACGTAATTAAGGAATACAACTTATAATCTATAATGAGAGCAGAGAGGAGAGCACTGGCAATACTGGGGTAAATTTCCTGCCTACAATTTCCCAGGAGTGATCCAGGTGTCACTGATACTACTTGGTCAGGTCCCACTGGACGTTTCAACTGTTATATTTCTGGAACTGTTTAAACTGATGGTGACTAAAATGTAATCACCGGACCAGAAGTTTCAGCAACACCTAGGAACTTGTAAGACATGCAAGTTTTGGGGCTTATCCAAATCTACTCAATCAGAAACTTTGGGGGTAGGGCCCAATTACTGTGGTTTATCAAGTCCTCCAGATCATTCTGATGTGCATTAACACTCTGTGTGCCGGTGCCCTTTAAATTTACCAGCCCTTGGGGCCAGCCATTTTCTGTGCCACCGCATGAATGGTATAAGCATTCAATGAAACACACACAACTCCTGAACTACTGGATATTAAAAAAGCTGTAATATCACTCATAAAACACCTTACACTTTCACCAAAACAATGTGTAAAGCTGCTAGACTGAGTACGATCAAAGAAATAGCTCCTAATAGTTCCAAATAAATCCACCGTGGCATGAAAAACCGGAGACTAGATGAACACGTATTAATACGTGAGCGGCCACCTGATACTGGTGACAAAAACACATACTAATATGTGAGTGGACCACAAAGTGTTAATACCAGGAACCACCAGGGTATAACCTTTCCAGGGGAGGGTGTGTGAATGCCTGCTCACCCAGTGCAAGTTACCATGATGGTCTAGCACATTTCCCTGTGTTCTCTGTGGCTGAATCCAAACAATTTCCCATGCACACCAATTCACAATAAATCTATGAGAGGCCGATTTTTACAATCAGATTAAAGCAAATGTGTCTATGAGGCAGTGAACATTAGTGACGTTCACTGAGTAAGCAACTACTTCCAACACTTCTAAAAACAAGATTGTGCCTATAATGCCAGTTAAATAAAAAAGTTCCATTAATTTCACAGTCATTGTGGAAAAAAAAGATGGCAAATGTAGAACTGGACCGTACTAGGTAGGGATAATCTGATCATTGGTACAATGGAAAGCATCCTCACCTATCTTCCTTAATATCAGTTATGCACATATCATGTTGAATGGTAGATCTCTTTGAGGTACCTTTCATCTGCCACTTGGAAATAAGTTATTTTCTTGATTACATAAGCAAAATCAAGGCATAATGGATGAGATTAGCTATCTATCTAAACACTTTCAAATATGTTTTTCAGGCCAAAAACAGATTAAGGTTTGATGAATTAATTAAGGCATAAATACCTGTAAAAGAAAATTTGATCTGGCCATATCTAAATTAAAATTAATCTTACAGAAAGGAGGTGGTCTGCATAGATTTTAGGAAAGAAGAGCTTAGTGAATAAGGATTTGACAGTTTATTTTCAATACGGGTTTCAATTTATATAGCACTCATTTCTGGTCCAGTTTCTGGAAATCCATACACCTCTAGACTCCTCCCATATGCATAAGAAGCTGTTTAATTTTTCCTTATATGCCACTTTCTCCAGGGTGTTCTTACAGGTTCTCCAATCTAAACAGATCTCTCTCTCTCTAGTACTCTCATAGCATTTTTAACCTTTCCTATATTCTTTCTTCATTAACACTTATTATAAGTGAGAATATAAAGCTATTTACATGATCATGTGTTTAATGTATTCCTTTATCTCTAAAATGTAAACCCTGCGGGACACAGTAGGTGTCTGGTCTTAGTGACTGCACCTTCAGCACTAGCATGGTACCAGGCAAAGTGTATGACCCCAGCATTTACTGACTGTCCTTCTTAAGCAGAAACTCTAGCTTTTCTCTAGACATACCTTATATGTAGATATTTTATATTAGTATAAATGTATAATTGTTAATAATGCCCTTTTACTATTCCAATGTTCCCAGCACACACACACATATACACAGTTACTCATCAAAACATTTCAAGAAAGTAATTAAGGGCCTCCCCGGTGGCGCAGCGCTTAAGCGCTGCACTGTGGAGCTGTTGGCAGCAGCGATGCGAGTTCGACGCCCGGCCGGGGAGAATCCCACATGGTGCGGCAGAACTCTCCTGCCTCACCCGCTGCTCCCCTCAGCAGTGTATTTCTGATCTGCCTGTTCTGCTCCCCGCTCTGTCTCTGGTGAACCCTCTCGCCGCCCCACGCCTCTGGCCTGTACCCCAACTTGTATGTATAAAAAAAAAAAAAAAGTAATTAAGTTGAAGGAAAGTAGGAAAGTACTTCCTAGTTTTACCAGAACCTTACCAATACCTCTCATTTGTCTTTCAATTATGAGTCTACATCAAGCAACTGAATCAAGTATTTAGGTTAAAAGCTTTGAGAGGTTTATTTACTGAATTCTATTTATGAATACTTGATTCAGCTGGCCAAGTATTTTGTTGAAGATTTTCCTATGCAATCTAGGTGATCAATTCAGTGATTTCTTTCTCATGAGTCCTCAGAATATATGAAACTTAAAAAAAACAACTCAGTAACACATAAAGTAACTTATGCTGTATCCGCCCCCAATTCTTTCCATTTATAACAGATAACACAGATAACAAAACATATTGTTTATACTAACAACTATAAATCAAATCAAGTCATTAGCCATTAAGATTAAAAAACAGAATCTAATCAGAAGATAACTCAAAATCATTTGACAGTAGAGGACCTTCAGAAAAAAAGATGATGGAATTGGTAAAGTCAACCAAACCTCAATCAAATGTTTTGAGTTTTAATGACATTATTCCTAACTTCCCCTAATTTAATCCAGTGTGTAGATAATGTTAAGATCGTATAAGCCTTCATGACTCCCAAAGCTCCAAAGATTTTTTAGAAAGAAAAACCTGAAGAACTCAAATGATATTTACAAAGCTTTGAAAATAATTAAGACCTAAAGTAGAGACACCTGATTTTATTCTCTCATGAATCACGGTTAATTTTACTTACTACATATCTTTAGACTACCAACTTGTAAATGTGGTTATAGTGCACGAATGTGATGATCTGCTCAGGACCCACTTCCAATTTCTACTTTCTCCCACTGTGATGTTAGTATTTACGATGTCTGGTCTGTACAACATGACCACTTCTCCAAGACTGGTGCATGGCTGGGAGTGGCACAAAGCCACGCTGCCTGCCATGCAGACATAGTTGCTCTGCTTTGAGAGAGAAATGTAGCTGGTACCAAAAGTGAAGACTTTGAAAGAGAGAAAATGTCCAGTAGCACTCATTCCTGGTCCAGTTTCTGGAAAGCCATACACCTCTAGACTCCTCCCATATGCATAAGAAGCTGTTTAATTTTTCCTGAATTCCCTTAAGGATATCCTTGGATTCTGTTATGCCTTATTCATCAAGTAGCTTTTCTCATCAACACAATGTTCTATAGTAAAGGTCATGAGGAAAACAAAAATCAAAATTAAGAAACATTTTTAAAGCAAGTATAAGGAAGCTTACATTTAATACGTAAATCAGAAAAGTTTGTTCATAAAGATAGTCTCCTGCCTTATCAATTGTTCATTTAAGAAGATATTACCTTTTCTGGTGCTTTAAATATTGACATTTTTTCACGTGCAGAATAATTTGCAGAACAAGATCTTCGCTGTATTATATGTTGGAGTCTTTCCAGCTCTTTCTTATAATAGTCTCGTTCTTCTTCTATACCTTTCAGAAATGTATCTAAACGAGAAGGTGACCTGTCTCGACGTTTTATTCCATGTTCTAGCCTCATTCTCTCAACTTCCAAAGTAAGTTCTCTTTCTGCAAATTAAAGTAATTCAATCTTACAACAATTTCACTTGAAAAATATATAATTAGCCAAATAAATTATATCAATAACTTTTGAAATGCAAGCTACTAAAAATCAGCAACATTCGGGCCTCCCTGGTGGCGCAGCGGTTAAGTGCTGCGCTGTGGAGAGGTCGGCAGCGGCGACGCGAGTTCGACGCCCGGCCAGGGAGAATCCCACATGGTGGGGCAGACCTCTCCTGCCTCGCCCGCTGCTCCCCTTAGCAGTGTATTTCTGATCTGCCTGTTCTGCTACCCGCTCTGTCTCTGGTGAACCCTCTCGCCGCCCCATGCCTCTGGCCTGTACCCCAGCTTGTATGTAAAAATAATTAAAAAAAAAAAATAAATCTTTAAAAATCAGCAACATTCAACAAATATTTACTGAATGAATGATTGAGATCTCTTCTACCAAGTAAAAGAATACATTAAAGGGAAACAAACACCGCTTTTTGAATGAGCGACAATTTATAATTTACCTGTAACTGAAAAACTTTCAATTTTTTTGGTAAGTCTTTGCTTTTCTTCTTCAAGCTGATGAACAACAGTTTCCAGGTCGGATTTTATAAGAAGTTCATCACTTAGTCTTTCTTTTTCTTTATGACATAAATTTAATTCCTGCAAATTTTAACACCATAATTAAGATTTCTAACAACGTCATAAAATATTATAGTTTACAAAAGTAGGTATTCTCATAAACAGATTTATTGAAGAGTAATTCACACACATATTTTTCATCAGTAAAGTATATAGTATATGGTTTCTATCAATTGTGACTAAAAATACTTAAAATTTAACATCAATTTTTTTAGTAGAACTAATGTTATTTTATTATCTTTTAATTTTTTAGCATTGTTCTATTTTTAAAAATGAATATGGACTTGGAAAACAAAAATCTTTAAAGTTTTTTTATGCTTAAAGGAGGGCAATAGCAAGTGCTTTAAGACTGCCAACGATAACTGTTAACTATGCTGGTTATTCTCTCAGGGTCATCTGCATAATGGGAATACAGTACCTGGGACATGGAGGAGTCACTGGTAAAAATGAATCGATAAATGTGAAACACTCTACAGTTTCCACATGCAGCAAGTACTTAGTGTTAGCTATTAATATCATTAGCATTTATCTTAAAAATACAAAAATACAGCCTACTGAAGTGCTAAGAAAGTAACCACAGCAACATTTTACCATCAGTCAACACCACCAAAATACGGTTACAATTCTGAGACAGACATGCATTATGAATCACATTCAACTTTATAGTGTGCATATAAATAGCATCAACAAACAGCAAAACTCCTGCCCTCCTGGAGCTTATATTATAGTGAAAACACCACAACATCTACTTTACCTTTACTGACCTCACAGGAGAAAATTACAATATCTATGAGTCTCAAGACTGAGCAACATTTAGCAGATTTAACTAATTCAATTATTCAATAGTGAACTAAGTTGAATTGAATACCTGCTAAAGCAGTTGAATAAAAATGGAAACCATTTTGATATGCTGGTCACTGTCAGCATGCAAAAATTAACAAGTATTTAGGCACCTACTATGTGCCTGCGTATCACAAGTGTTTTTTAAATTCTTATGTCACTAGAAAATTGCAGCTGGATAATATAAAGAGTACAGGTAATGAGGAAACTTGGAGGTTAATGTTAGTCTTTGTTTTCAATCTTAGCAGAAACTCAACCAATTTAACAGCCTATCAAAAAAAAAATCTTTAATAATCTTTTGGGTAGCTATCCTGTAAGCAACATGGTTTCTTTGGTTTTAGACTATATAATACCAGCTGAGACTAAGTTTAAGCTCGAATGATTACTATTTTTCTCAGGTGAAGACTACCATAATAAACAACTTGACTACAGAAATGTTTTTGTACTACAAAATGAAGTTATTAAAAGAGAACTGTTAGCTAAAGTTAACAACTTTATCAAACAATTATCAATTCTTAGTTTTTATATTTATAAACTGCCAAGGAAGAAGTAATTCAAAGAATATAAAGTTCCCCAACAGGCTTTCTAAATTTAACTTGCCATCCACTTACATGAGAGATTGCAGAATTATAAAAATATAAATGAAACTAAATATATCCATAAAATAGAATATTAATCAGTCATAAATAGCACGTACTGATAGATGCTCTAATTGTGAACCTTAACAACATTGTGCTAAATGAAAGAAGCCAAAAGGTCACACTGTATGATTCCAACTACACAGAATGTCCAGAATAGTCACATCTATAAAAACACAAAGTAGATCAGTAGTTGTCAGGGGCTGAGCGGAGGGAGAGGAGGAGTGACTGCTACGGGTGCACAGTTTCTTTTGTGAGTAATGAAAATGTTCTGGAATTAGAAAGGATTGATGGGTGCACTACTTCAAAGCTATAACAAAACCACTGAATTGCATATTTACAAGAGTAAATATGATGATATATAAATTACAGCTCAAATTTTAAAAAATATGTAAAATAAAGGGTTAAATTTTCTCACTGAAAATTCTGACAATTCTATGACATCTACTTACCAGTTGAAGTTTTGCCATTGTTTCCTCAAGATTCCGCATTTCAGAGAGCTTTCTTTTAATCTCTTTCTAGGAATAAAAGGACTATTAGGTAAACATCTAAAAGTTGAGAATATATCACTAAGTCATATCATAAATAAGACCAGTCATTTTGAGTAGTTCAGACTCCCCACCTCTCGCCAGTGAGATCTGAGGCTTTAGCAATAAGCCTCAACTTCAATGAAGAGGCAAAGTCAAATTTCTTGGGATACTGAATACCTATTTGTAACCCCTGAAACATGAGAGCAACTTGAAAACCCTTTTTTTTTTTATAATATATATTTTCATTGTTATTTATGTCTTTTACATTTTGTATTCCCCTTGGGTAGCCCACCACCAATTCACCCGTGATCCATCTCCATGGTCCCTTGTGTTCTTTTCTATTCCATTTTGTGCCCTTATCCTCCCCTCCCCCCGCCCCCCCCACCCCCCACCGCTGAGTGTCTCTCTCCCACCCAGCCTCCCTATAGTCCTGTTATAAGTGAAACCATTCGATATTTTTCTCTTTCTTTCTGGCTTATGAAAACCCTTTTTTGCCTGTTTACTTGAGCCTTGATTTTTTAGGATTCATTTTATGGCACTGTCATTTCCTGATTTTCCTATCCTGCTTGCTTTTTCCTCACTGCTACTACCAACCTGTATCCTCCACACTGCAAATGAAAATGTTGAATGCCAAGATTAATTAAATGGACTCTGGCTGAGCGACACCGTCATTCCCGAGCACTTCCAATGACCCTTGAGAAGCCATATTCAGCATGTGTGCATGAGCACAAGAGTGGGGAAAGAAGGTGAAAGGAGAATGATGGTAGACAGCAATGTTGCAGTGGAACTAAAGCCACAAAAATAGAATTAAAACTGCACTACTTATGTTCTTTGTTCTTGAGTGTTTTGGCTATTTGAGGTCTCTTTAGGCTCCATAGAAATTTTAGGACATTTTTTTTTTATTTCTACCAAATATTGGCATTGAGATTAGATAGGGGTTGCACTCAATCTATAGAATGCTTTGGGTAGTATGGACAGTTGAACAATATTAGGTCTTCCAATCTACAAACACAGGATGTCTTTCTACTTATTTGTCTTCTTTAATTACTTGCAGTAATATTTTATAGTTTTCAGTGTTCAAGTCTTTTGCCTCCTTGGTTAAGTTTATTGCTATATAAGTTTATTGCTTATTAGTTTATAAGCATCTTATTATTTTTGAAGCTACTGTAAATGGGGTTATTAATTTCCTTTTGGGATTGTTAATTATTAGTATATAAATATGCCTGTTTTTTTGTGTTTGTTGATTTTGTATCTGGCAATTTTGCTAAATTTGTCTACAGGCTCTAGGGTGTTTTTCTGTCTGATTCAGAAGATTAATATATATATATTTTATTATGGTAACATTGGTTTACAATACTGTATATGATTCAGAAATAAGGGATTATAGCATTTTTGGTGTGGCATCTTTTGGATTCCCTCAAATAAGATCGTGTCGTCAGAAAACAATTTTACTTCTTTTCAATCTGCATGACTTTTTTCTCTTTTTCTGCTCCAGCCAGATGCCCAGTACTGCATTCAACAGAAGTGGTAAGATTTGGCATCCCTGTTTTGTTCTTAATCTTAGAGGAAAAGTTTTCAGTCTTTTAGTATTATGTTAGTCATTTAGTATGATGTTAGCTGTGAGCTTTTCATGTACCACCTTAATGTTCAGGTAGTTTTCTTTTATGAAACAAATTAGTGGAGGTGACATATATAAAATTAATTCAGTGATGTAGAATGGTAGTCTTTAAACTGGTCATACTAACTCCTAGAATAACATGAAGATTTTCCACATATTAAGTTAAACCATTTTTTTAAGAAATCAATCACTAGATTCTTAATTTTACATATATATGGTCTTTCTTAAAAATTATCTACCTGATGGTGATCCATGGTAGAGGGTATCCTAATGTTACTTCAATTAAAAAAATTATTAATTAAAAAAAAAATCTACCTGAAATCTGCTTGTTGTCTAAGTATCATGTGAGTTCCCCTTTCCCACTTTCCCTTTCACAAATGCCTTTCTCCCACCTTTCAAAACAAAGGCATACAACTCATTGCCTACTGTCTTAAGATAAAAGACTTCTTTGGCATCAGACAAAAAAATAACCTGAAATGTTAGGTTCTATTTGAAGTATTTAATTAAAACTATGTTTCACGAAGAGGTGATATTGCCAATAAAATTTTATTTTTTTAATTTAGCAAGTCTTTATTAACATGTTTTCCATATTTATCATTTTGATCCACTGATGGATGGCTAATAATTTTAACAGTAATACTATTCAGAGAAAAATGTTAACACTTTGAATCTTATAGACACAGGGCTATTTTAAAACAAAAAACTTCAAGTATTTTTTTTATTGCAGATGTTTGGTAGAATGATCATGAAAGATACTCAAGCATAAAACGTTAAAACAGTATAAAATTTTATAAGGATTTCAAGGAGAAAGGATCATATGGATTTCACTGGCTATATTTAAAAGAACCATGTAACAGTTCTATTTTAAGAAATCAATATTTACAACAAACTGGAAATTACATCATTTACATATATTTAAACAAATACTTTGTAAAATGTTAGCTACCAACTTAAAGTATGCAAGGACGTACATAGTTTAAAGAAGTACCTTTAAAGGTAAACACAAAATGACACTGAAGTAAAAGAACAGAGATTAAAATCTTGAAGAAAAATAAACAGGGACTGGAGAATTACCCTAAAAAAGGTGTGCCTCAGAAAGACATTAAACACCTACAGCAAGCACAAGCATTTAGAGGATATAAACACTTCAGAAAACGTGGAATTACAAAACAGACAAACCACAAGACCTGCATACAGAAATCAAAAGGGCTGAAGCTCACTATATTCTAGAAGACTTAATGAACACTCCTATAACCTAGACGTACCTTTGCTTCCCCAAGTTCCTTATCAGCAGTTTCAAGCACTTCGTCTTTATGTCTTTCCAACTGCTGAGCTAACTGGTCGATTTCAGTTAATTCTTGGCAAAGTTTTTCATTTTTGTTACTTAAGTTAACGACTTCAGTAGCCACTGTTTCCTTGGTTTCCATAAGCTCTTGTATATGCTTCTCCAGGTCTTTATTAGCTTGCTGAAGAAAGTCAACCTAAATGGAATTTGCAATCCATGAGGTATATGAATTGGAAAATTATCTGAAATACTAAGCTTTCAAAATATTATATTTAAAAATTATTTAAAATTAAAACCATAGCTATTTCACATTTGCAAAAATACTGTTTTGATTTGTAAAACTGATATGAAGTTTAATAAAAGGGGATATCCATGAGCTTTGATTTTTAAGCATGGAAGACTGAAATGCTAAGAAGTTTATGCAACCTTGTTCTCAACAGAGTTCTACAAATATGACAATAGTAGCTCCATGATGAAAATATTACTCTAGATTGCACTATCATCCGTATCTGGTGAATGAGCACCTGAAATGTGGCAAATCCAAACTGACATGTACTACATACAGGATTTCAAAGACTTGGTACAAATAAAAAAAAAAAAACCCAACAAAGTAAAATACCTCCATGGTATTTTATAACACTTAAATATGTGTTGAAATATAATTTTAGATATACTGCAGAAAATATGATATTAAAATTAATTTTCTGGCTACCAGAAATTTTTAAATTACATATGTGGATTTTATCATATTTCTACTGTACAGCACCACTCCAGAGCCTACGCTGATATCTGTGACTTACTCTATTCTGCTGGCAGCCACGACAGCACTAACACATCTAAACTTCTAAAGGCCAGGTATAATGTTTAGGGAATTGTCAAATGAATGAAAAAAGAATCCATTAGATAGGCAGATTAAAATGGCATGCTTAACTTTTATTTTTTCAAATCATTTTTCTATATTATAAAATAAATCTTACATGCATAATTTAAAAATGTTTGAAAATAGAGAAAATCATAAAAAGGAACAACCCATCACCAAAACTTTGTACTTATTATATTTGGTATATTCTCTTTTAGTGTTTTCTTTCTCCAGGTTTATATGTACTTTTTAAAAAAGAAACTGAAAATACTCTGTAGCCATACTTTACTCTTTATTTTTTTTAAATATTTAACATTATAGTGTACATTTTTCTGCCTCATTAAATATTCTTTAAAAATATAATTTTTTAATACCTGTACCCTATTTCTGGATAGTCTGGCTCTATAAATGTCCCCACTCTAAAATACTTCAATGACCAACCCAGTCACTTTTACAAACCCATGCATCATTATAAACACTTACTGATTTTATACAGTCAGTGACATAAGTATAGAAGTAGTTACCTGAATATTTAAGTGAGCAATAAGTTTTTCATTGCTTTTATTTCTAGACTCCAGAGAGAGGATATCAGAAGAGCGACCACCATCCAATGCAATTGACAGTCGTTCTATCTCTCGTTCTCTTAGCTCAATCTGAAGACATAAAGTTGTACTACTATTTAAAAAATCTGATTTTGAACCAAAATGATTAATGTTGAACATTTATTAAGATGTACTTTCACTTATATCCTACAATGTATATAAGGTAGTAACATTCATATATGTATAAAAACATATGGGATTATGAAATGCATTTAAGCAAAGCAAAAATAAGCAACACAGAAAATGTCAACATAAGAACTGTCAGCATTGCTTTCATAAGTATTGCTATTGAATAGATTCTTCCTAATTTAATTTTTTCCCTCCTCTAAGACTAGCCAATGTTTACATAAAAAGAAACTATTAAATATTGAAACTAAGACTACGCTACTCCTATGCCTGATAGAGTAAATGTAAAATAAATTAATGTAAAACACAAAGAAAAGTGAATTGCTACTAAAGTTCAATATTAAAAAGGATAGGAGACTGGGGTGAATTTAATTATCTATTACTTGGAAAACAACAGGCATTTATAAACAAAAAGCATCAACCATTACAGCATCACTATCAACCATGAATTCACACTAATTCACAAGCAAAAACTTGAAAAACCCAACACTTTCAAGTTTTGGTTTTCTTTTCCAAAAGAATTTAAAACAAAAATCAAATATCAAATTCAACAATTACTCAACATAGTTCCAAGTATCCTAAGATGAATAAAACGAGATCCCTGACTATTAGAACACATAGCTTTGTAAGTAAAATTCAAGTAAACTAATGATAGCTGAATAATAAGTTGTTCAAAGAGGTAAAGAAATAGGTATATAGCATCAAAGTAATAATCATTTCCATAATATTCAAGACTATGGAAATTAGTGAAGGCCTTTTCAAGTAAATATGTCCAAAATGTTATAAATGATCCTATGAACAGAAGAAAGAAGGGATGTTTTAGGCAGCAACATAAATCACATGGCACATTTGAGGAAGTAGAAACGGCTCAGTATGACTGAATTGTAATGTGCAAGACAATTACTGGTTGGAGATAAGTCTGAAGAATTAAGCAGGAACTAATTATGATAACTATTCTGCTAAAGTCACACTGAGCTAAAAAATGAATTATAAGAAGAAAAGCAGAGGCAGGGACACCTATTGTAGGAATGTATGAAAGAAAATTTAGACCAAAAATTAAACAGTAGGATGGGACAGAGCAGAAGAAATAAGTTTAAGTACTACTTAGGCAGGACAACTGACAGAACTTGTGTGTGATATTTGAAGGGACAAGAATGATGTCTAGAAAGGCTACAGAAAGATGTCTGGACAGATGGTATACCACTAACTAAAGTAGAGAAGACAGAAGGAAAAACAGATTCGAGGCAGAAGATAACACATTCAGTACTAGGCATATGAACATAAGGAACCTTCATCCAAGTAGCAACAACCAAAGTGAATTTGGATATATAGGTCTGGAGCTCAGTGGAGAGGTTTGAGCCAGAGAGAGTGGACAGTCATTAACAAACAGGCAATATTTTGAACCAAACGAGTGGATAACAGCTGGAAAAACATACAGAGAAAGGAGAAGGGTCAAAGCCAGTGGCCTGAAAATAGTGGTATTTTAGGCAGAGGGAAAAAGCAAGGAAGAAACCGTGACAGGTTAAAAAGAAAAGGAAAGAAAATGAAGTCTAGTAACTAATGTCACCTGGTATTTAAGACCAATTATGTACTGGGGGGAGGGGACAGAAAAAGACTTCAGTAGGTTAAAGACTGAGCTGGAGGTAAATAGGACAGAAGGGTAAGAAACCCTTTAAGTAAGTTTGCATAAAGAGGAATGAGACGGCATTAGCAAGACAGAGAGGTAGTTAAAAGAGATTTTTTTTTTTGGAGAATATGAGAGATAGATCTGTTACAAAGATTAAAAGAATTAATAATTGTAAAGGAGCAATGTATTTGTTAAGAAAATAAAGAAAAATTGAATTAAAGCAAAATTCTAAGAAAAAGAAAGGAAACACGGCTAAATTACCCACTAAGTCTTAAGGAGAGGAAGAGAGTAAATACCAGTAATTTTAAAGATAAAGCTAGGAAGTTGAGAAAAGGTAACATCCTGAGAAGAAAGGTATTATAGGTTGAGGACAGACGTGAATAAAACAGAAAAACCTGAAATAAATGCTAAGAAAAACAGTACAAACTTAAGCCAAAAAAAAAAAAAAAATTACAAGTGCAAAGTAGGCTCAACTAAGATTGATAAACACAATTAATTGGTTTCAATCAGAACAGTCAGGCTATTTTTCTCCAAACACTTGAGTTACCTCACAGAGATGTTAAAGACTAGTCTGTTTATGTTGATAAAGTACTTGGAAAAAATGGGATAGAAATGTGGTTACACACTGAAAAATACCAATAATACTCAACTCATGTAAATTTGGCATTTTCAACATCTCTCCATAGTGTAAGGTTTTTGGCTGACATTATGATTCCTTTTCTTTTCACTTCATTTTTATCCAAATAACCTTCAAAGTACTTTTCAAACTTAACAGTTATACCAAGATAAAAGTTACATCTATAATTGTATGCGTGTTATCACTTCACTCAAAAAAATGCAGTCACGTATAGAAAATGAAAACATGTTACCCAATTTAAACTCCAGTCAGCATATCAAGAAAAAAAGGCCTATAATTAACCAAATTAGAATTTAGTCAAGACAACAACAGAAAATATAAAAGAACAGAGCTTGTTATAGTTATTGTCTAATTCTGCATTTATCGATTCCCTTGCTTTAGAAAACTAGTTTTATAGAATACTAGTACCTGTAAACACTCAACAAATACGGCAAAATGGAAGAATAACTTCAAAGACATTTTCAAAATGACAAAAATCTCTATTATTATGAGTCTAAGAAATAATTCAAAGTGTCACTATAAATTACAGTGCACATCAATAAAATACTTTATGAGATGGAAACAGTAATATGGTTATAAATTTACACTTGAGGAGATAATGATTTACCTATATGTAAAACCACAACCGAAAGAAAAAAGTACCATGCACATCAATGCATGAGAGCAATGAACTAGAGTGCCCTAGAGCCAGCTAAGCCACTTCAGTTATTAATTGTATTAAGTAACTGAGGTATAAAAACTTAGTAATGTCAAACATAATCCAGTTCTACATATAATCATAGCATACCTATCTCAATCCCTACCTGCTTGTTATAATCTCTCAGTCCACTTTCCATCATTGCTAACTTTTCTTGTAACTGGTAGACTTCCTGTTGAAGTTCTTGAATTCTGAAACACATTATAACTAATGTCAACACACTTTCATTAAAAATTACAAATTAACAAGAATGCATTCGTTTATAAATTCTCTACTTTCTGTTTCTCTATGAGACATGAGGTATGAGGTGCTGTGCCATTGGGTTCCAAAGCCACAGAATGGACAGAGCACATCAGCTGAAGAGATTTAATTTTATAAAAATAGATTAAAAAAAAAAAGCATAAATAATTTGAAACTCACACATATTAGACAAAACTGCATTTGATGTCAGGACAACTCTTTAAGATACTGTTGCCATTTCTTAGGTTCAGAAAATTGAGGTTCTAGTCCAACCTTCCCAAGAGTATTAAGTGAAATAAAGGACTAAAATATATTTTCTGATAAAAACTGACTCAATATTTTCTAATAAACTACTCTGTAATCCCGGAGAGGAAAAAATATTAAAAAAATACAATTTTTCAAGTAACTACAGCAAAAAAACCCTACTTCTTTCTGGAACTCTAAGAGAATCAAGATCAGTCCAAATTATATGAATTCTACAACAGCTCAAATGTATTTAAACTACATCAAATTTTACAAACCATTAATAAAAATGCCACAACCACTTTCATACTAAAAAAGATAAAAGTCTGGAGCCATGCCTGCTTTTAAGAGAGATTTTGCATGGGCTAAGGCACAGCCAAGTCCCTCCTACTGTGGAACCAATGTCTTCTACTAATGCAGGTTTACACATGTAACTGCCATCAGATTTGTGCATGAAAACTCTGAATACAGACAAAACGTGCATGTCCAAACGAAAACAAGATAATCAAGAGACTAATACCACTAAGATGGCTTGATAGCAAAAAGGGAAAAAAACAGAGAAAATAATATATATGCAACTTTAAAACTCCTTAAAAAAAATACTACTGACATACAATCTGAGAAATCATACACTATAATTTCTAACAGAACAAAACATTTCTTTTTTTTTATACATATTTTTATTGTTATTTATATCATTTACATTATGTATTCCTCTTGGGTAGCCCACCACCACTTCACCCGTGATCCATCTCTGTGGTCCCTTGTGTCCTTTTCTACTCCATTTTGTGCCTTTATCCTCTCCCTCTCCCCAGCCCCCCAAGTGTCTCTCTCCTGTTTGGTTTCCCTATAGTCCTGTTATAAGTGAAACCATTCGATATTTTTCTCTTTCTTTCTGGCTTATTTCACTGAGTATGATCCCCTCTAATTCCATCCATGTTGCTGCAAATTGCATGTGTTTATCTTCTTTCCATGCTGAATAGTATTCCATTGTGTATATGTACCACATCTTCTTAATCCAATCATCTAGTTTTGGACATCTGGGTTTGCTTCCATACCTTTGTTATTGTGAACAGTGCTGCAATGAACATATGGGTGCATGTATCCTTTTGGATTAGTGTTTTTGTGTCCTTGGGGTAGATTCCCAAAAGTGGGATTGCTGGGTGGTACGGAAGCTCCATGTTTAGCAGTTTGAGGAATAGCCATACAGCTTTCCATAGTGGTTGGACGAGTTCACATTCCCACCAGCAGTGTAGAAGACTTCCTTTTCCTCCACATCCTTTCCAGCATTTGTTGTTGCCTATATTTTTAATGTGTGCCATCCTCACAGGTGTGAGGTGGTATCTCATAGTGGTTTTGATTTGCATTTCCTTGATTATAAGTGATGTTGAGCATTTTTCCATGTATTTGTTGGCCAATTGCTTTTCTTCTTTGGAGAAGTGCCTTTTTAGCTCTTTTGCCCATTTTTTGACTGGGTTATTGGTTTTGTTTTTGTTGAGTTATTTGAGTTCCTTGTAAATTTTTGTTATCAGTCCTTTATCAGATGTATTGTGTGCAAAGATCTTTTCCCAGTTGGTAGGGTGTCTGTTTGGTTTGGTTACTGTCTCTTTTGCTGTGCAGAAGTTTTTATTTTGATGTAATCCCACCTGTTTATCTTGTTCTTCACTTCCTTCGCTTTGGGGGATGTGTCGTTAAAGATTTTGCTGAGATGTATGTCGTGTAGAGTTTTGCCTATATTTTCTTCTATACATTTTACAGTTTCAGGTCTTACATCTAGGTTTTTTATCCATTTTGAGTTGGTTTTTGTGCAGGGTGTGAGGCAGTAGTCTAGCTTCATTTTTTTGCATGTGGCTGTCTAGTTTTCCCAGTACCACTTATTGAATAGACTGTCCTTGTTCCATTGCATTTTCTTTGCTCCTTTGTCAAAGATTAGTTGTTCATAGATATGTGGCTTTAATTCTGGGTATTCTATTCAGTTCCATTGGTCCTTGTGTCTGTTTTTGTTCCAGTACCATGCTGTTTTATTTATTACAGCTTTGTAGTATACTTTGAAATCAGGGATTGAAATTCCTCTGTTTTCTTTCTTTTTAGTCAGGAGGGCTTTAGCTATGCGGGGGTTTTTGTAGTTCCATATGAATTTCATCAGCATTTGATCTATTTCTTTGAAGAATGTCATTGAGATTTTTATTAGAATAGTATTGAATCTGTAAATTGCTTTTGGGAGGATTGCCATTTTGATAATGTTAATCCTGCCAATCTATGAGCAGAGGATGTCTTTCCATTTTCTTGTGTCTTCTTGTATTTCTTTCAACAGTGTTTTATAGTTTTCTTTGTGTAAGTCTTCTATGTCTTTTGTTAGATTTATTCCCAGATATTTGATTTTTTTGGTTTCGATTTTGAAGGGGATGGATTTCTTAATTTCTTCTTCTTCAGATTGGGTGTTTGCAAATAGGAAGGCTACTGATTTTTGTGCGTTGATTTTGTATTCTGCTACTTTACTGAACTGGTCTATAATTTTGAGTAGTTTTTCTATGGAGTTTTTAGGGTTTTGTATATATATTATCATATCGTCTGCAAACAGAGACAGCAAAACAAAATATTTCATGTCTAAGGTCATACAACTGTAAATTTACAGGTAGCTAATACCATGTGAGAAGAAATGAGCTAAGAGATCCTAATCAGTATCTAATATGTTCTTTATTACATTGAGATTAATAAAGTGGAAAAGTTCCCCCATATTCTCTGCATAATCTACAAAATAAGACGTTATCTGTGAGGTCCACCTCCACTAGCAATTTCCATATTTGAAATGTTTGTCCAACTAAGACCACAGCAGTTGGCACTGGTGCTCTCTCGCTCCCTTGGGCCCTTATAATTTTCTTAATAGCCTTTTATCTTTTTTTATTTCTTTTGTTTCATCTTCACTACTGGGGTGTAAACATCTTAAAAGCAACAATACCATCTTATTCATCTTTACATCCCCAGAATACTTACACAGTGCTTTGTCCAGAGAGCTTAATGAAGTTTTAACTGAAACAAAATTTATATCAGATCCCAACGTAACAAAAATCAAACATAAAAAAGAAGTTAGGTACTCAACTATTTTAAGGCAAACATGGAGAGAAACATCAGTTATGCGATCTATTTGAAATCAAAGTTTCGAAACAAGTAAAAACATTCTATATTCACAATATCTTCAGAAAGTAGAGTGGCTGTGCAAAGTTCTGTTAAGCACTGAAGACACAACAGTGTAGAAAACCTAAGTCCTACTATCAAGTTACTACCAAGAAACTTACAAGTAAGAGATCACTGTTAACTAATGCCAACAAAAAAAATATTTAACGCACCTATTGTCTGCCACTTGAAGGAGGTCTGCAATGTAAGGGTCATCTGGCTGAGGAACTGGGTAGGAGCTGACTTCAGAGGGAGGGACTGGTTCATCAATTTGCATACGCTGGCGCCTAAAAGCAATACTTCTTTTTTTGCCACCTAAAAAAGCAAGAGCGTACTTAGCAAAATTAAAAAGAATCAAAACATTGTCTTAGATTTAGATAGTTGAAAAGGTTATAAAATTTGTATATACTGATACATTTTCTCCCTTATACATACTGATGTTTAACTAAACCACAGATTCCTGAAAACTTCAACAAGGCATGGCTGTAAAACAAGTTTTAGTTTCTCCATGCTTAGTACATATGCCTGGATTTAATCTATTCCTCTACTAGATAATGACTAGTCTTTGGCAAAATTAAAAGTTCAGTGTCTCTTGTGGTGTTATGAGCTCAGGAAATCATCACCCAGGAGCTTAAGGCAGTGAGAACTAATATACACGTGCTTACTAACCAATGCTGAAAGAACAGATAACCGAAACTTTAAGTAGTAAAATTAATATACAGTGGAATGTCATCTGAAATATAAAATCATACTAAAACCTGGATTAGTGGGGCATGTTCTCTTAATTATCCTTAAAACTAACAAGAGTAACTGCCTTTTATGAAGAGATATATGCTGTCTTGGTCTAAATTGCACGGATAATATATCTTTCTAGCATCTATTTAAAATTAGACCTGTACTTAAAAACTAATTGATCCTTACAAAAACTACACTGAAACCACAATTTGTTTTCATTAGAATCCCAACACATTTTATATACTCCCATCTCTCAGTTTGAGGATAAAAAACTGGTCAAAAGCAGGCCATTTAATTACTTTAAATGCTCTGTACATTGTGCTGTTCTTCCCTTACATCCTGATTTTTTCTTGGTTGGTCCTCAGTTTCTTTCAAAAACCCTCTTCTTCCACCAGTTCCTTAAAGGCAAACTTTCCTACGAACTACCTCTGCTTTTCCTTTCTTCCCAGCCTAGGAATTCTACCACAGCCATTGCTTCACTTCCCATGATCCTACCTTGACTCTCAAATTTGAATCTCCACCTGTGACAACACTTTCAAGAACAGCTATCCCGCTGCCTGCTAGAAACCTCAATGTGAATGTCCTGTGGGTAAAACAAACTCAATCCAAAAGTGGACTCCTGACCTGCTTTCCACATTTTCTATATTAAGAAACAACATCCTCATTGGCCCCACCCATTCACTTTTTTTTTTTTTAAAGATTTATTTTTTATTTATACATACAAGCTGGGGTACAGGCCAGAGGCGTGGGGCGGCGAGAGGGTTCACCAGAGACAGAGCGGGGAACAGAACAGGCAGATCAGAAATACACTGCTGAGGGGAGCAGCGGGCGAGGCAGGAGAGGTCTGCCATGCCACGTGGGACTCTCCCTGGCCAGGCGTCGAACTCACATCGCCACTGCCGACAGCTCCACAGCGCAGCGCTTAACCACTGCACCACCAGGGAGGGCCCCCCCACTCATTCACTTTAAACAAAAGTCCAGGAATTCTCTAGTTCCCATGTCTACTACATTCAGGCACTATACTCTATAGATCCTATCACCTGAACCTCACTTAAATTGGCCCACTGTTTTCTTAGGAAGCTTGACTATCTGTTTTTCTTGATCTTCTAGTTACACCTAAGATTGCCCACTTTTCTGCTTTTGCCTCACAGACTCCTCCCCTCTCATTTCCTGCCATCTTGAGTGCATTGATTGTTCTCTCACCCTGTCCAATCGATTTCCAATCCCACAACACTCAGGAGTCTCCTCTCCACCTAACTTCAGGCACACAGTAGCATGACTGTGCAGGGGCACCACTCAGAACTGTGCCAGCTGCCAGATCTTCAGCTCCCTTGCTCGTAATCTTTGTTCTGACCACTTCTCCTGGTCTCTACCTCGTTTCATAATTCAGCACTTTCCTATGCCTCACTTACTTCCATATCTTGATCCCAAGCTTCAGACATCTCAATGATCTTGTCACTAGTACTGGCGATTCTTCAAGCAACCTTATGACTGGACAACATCAACTCTGGGTATGCCCCATCATTTCTTTTCTCTTGCTCGAGAACTACTGAGCATAAAGCTAAAAATAGTAAAATAAACTAAGAAAAGTACATCATTTCCAAATTCTTTGAGTATGGATTACTTATATAACTAAAATGTAATAATAAATATAGGGAAAAAAGTAATTTAAAAAAGTGATAATACTGTATAACTCTGGGCATTGTCGTTAGACTATATGTTTCTAAGCACAGGCATAAAATACCATGTGGATCTTCAGGGAAAAAAACCACAGTTTATGTGACAGTTCCAATACAATTTTTAAAAACATCTAAGCATGAAAGTCTGAGGACAACAACTTTAATGTCTTAAAAGGTAAAGATGTATATAATTTATTCTAAGAAGCAACAGCCTTACCTGGAGTTTGTACTACAGCATGCAAATTCTTTTCTTGAAGTTGTTGAATTTTTTCATTCTTAGCTTTGCTCTCTTTCTCCAAAAGTTTGACTTTATGAACATACTGGTTATTTAAAAATTTCAGATCAGCTGTTTCACGTGCACACTTCTTCAATGTAGTTTTCAACTCTTAAAATGAAAAAGATTACAAGACCATCTTATAGATCAAGAAGTCTATTAAGTTCTTCTATTTAACAAAATACAAAAAGTCACATAATCTGAAAGACTTAAAAAATCTACTTCTCCATTATAGATATGTGCAATTTTGTATGAAAACACAAATATTATACCATAAATTTTGCTTCCTTATCAATAAATCTTTTTTGATAAAAAGATTCTTTTATGATAAAAATAACCAAAAAATTCCACCTCATTCTTGTGCATGCTTTGTGTGAAAGATTATTACCTTTTCTACTACTAAGAACAAAACTTCAAATAACTCTCTAAGCACAAAAGGGAATTATAGTCTTCTGCTGGTGCCTGAGTATAATACAAATCAAGACTTTGATCCAGTAAATTGAGTATGATAAATATTTGATATGGGGATTATGAATTCTTAACAGGTATTAGTTAGGATTTTCCACGAAATATAAGAAGAATTTATAGTAAGATAGTCATATAATTAGCCTTTGCCAATTACCTTTGAAATCGTTCTATTCTACTTTCCAGTTCAAAGATGGAATATTTAAAATCTCAGAATGATACTTGGTTTTCACCTTGTTTTACTTCTCCTTTTCAGTAAGAGATAAAGGAAAGCTTAGGAACATTTCTTCAGCTCTAACATTTAATGTTTCCTATAGCAACTTAAATTCTAAAAATCTCATCCACATACAGTAAAGATAAATATAGTTGTAAAACGCAAATTTATTTTCCATCTAGGGAACTCTTCAACATACGCTAGAGTATTTCAAGTGCTGTGAGGACAATTATCACATTTACTAATCAATTGTTTTAAAATTAGACTAATTGTTGCTACGTACAAAATGAAAAGGGCAAAAAATAATTGCATTTTAAAAATCAAAAATTTTACCTTTAATGTGTTGACCTGACTGTTCTTTTAGTTTCATTAATTCCAGGTATAATTCATTATTTTCCCTGCTCAATTTTGCATTTTCAAGTTTATAAGGTTCCAAAACAAAATCAAAATTGGCACTTTCTTTTTCAGCTTTCACGGAAGATAATTTTGATTTCCGAAGACTTTCTGTTGTATGAACCAGGTCACTAAAGTTAAAGAACAGAAAATGTGAAAACAAGGAAGTATTTCATTAACTTTCTAGTAATGAAAAATTTATTTCTAAAAAGGTTTAAGGTATATGTTAATGGTGAGCCCAAATCTAAAACCAAACAAAACCACTAGGAAGTTTTCAAAGTACCAAGATTAATTAAAAATTAAAAGTTACAAGTTATTAAATATAGATTCATCTTTGTTAGATTCTAATACAGTTGGAATCATCTTTGATTTTCCTTTTTTGTTCATCCATGTCCAATAGTCATTTGATCCTGTAGAGTTGATGAAACTTATTTGTTCATTTTGCAAATACTTACTGAATTCTGCTATAATATTCAAAGTGCCGGGAACATAACAAATAAGAATCAGTTCCTTACTTCTCAGACAACAGACCAGTGGCATATTCGCTCCACCAAACTTTACTAACGCAATGAAGAACCCACAACAGGAACACAATGAAGAACCCACTGTCACGAAGCTTATTTTCTACTGACAGTCAAAGTTACAATACTATGTAGGTGACGAACGCAACAAACACTTCAGTGCCACCTACATGTTTAGCCTGTCCTACGTGGAGCAGTGATAAAGTCAATCTGTAGTCTCAGAGTTTGCATTCTAAAGAGAAAACAAAAATAAGTGTCGAATGTTGAATAATAAGTAGGAAAAGTAGAGTGTAACAGACAGGACAAGAGTCTTGCAAACCAGTGAGCTAACCTGGCACGTGGCAGAGAAAAGAGAAAGGGACTTTATAAGCAGAGACAACAGTGCATGGGGAGACCACGGTGAAAGCGCAGGGCGCAGCTATGTTTACAGAGCTTCCAGTGGTTCAAAACACAGGAGGAGCAGCTGCAGGTCGTAGATCATTAAGAATTTTGGAGGTCACACTAAACACCACAAGATATCTTCTATGCATCACTGTTCCATGCACTGTTCTATGCACTGTTCCATCATTATCACCTGTAGTCCTACTGCAAAAGTTTCCTAAGCTTTCCTACTCCAAGTTTCAAACCACAATAATCGAGCTCGTGGAAAAGAACAAAAATTACAAAGAATTTTTCAGTTAAGGTAGCAAGTTAAAGAAATGCCAATTAGAGCAGAGAACCATTATTAACATAATAGTAGTGAGAAACCAGTCAGGGAAATAGATACAGAACTTTCACCTGCATCAGAATGACAATATAAGAAATGTGTAATCCTACTCAGAAAAATCCGTAAAAGGTTTACTCTGAAGGGAACAGTGCAATGGTGACCCCTAGAGGTCTGTGTGGAGGTCTTTAATTGATGGCAGGGGAGTAGGATCCAAGAAGAGCTGAAGACCTTCAGATGATTTAAGGACGAACCAAAGAATCTAACCATTTCTTTACTGAAGCAAGAAGTTCAATGGAAAACTAGACAAATGGGATCAAGGCCCATACAGGTTTAGAACTGAAAAGTTTACCTTTACCTGAAAAGTTTTTCTACCAAAGGTAAACACTCAACTGTCAGAGTCTGGCGATATCCCAACTGATCCAATCTTTTTCGAATATTAATATACTTTCTTTCTGCAGCTGAAGTCATCTTGTCTTCCAAAACCAGTTTGATTCACTTAAAAATATTAAAATCCTATAAGAAAAAAGTAAAACATAGTATCATTGTAGTGTTATTGTCTCATGAAAAAAGAAAAAGGTTCTTCTTATATAAAGCAATAATCTTTTCTCTTCTAACAGGCAGTTTTCTGGAATACTTAAATCTAATGCTTATGGTATTCATATTGGGGTATTAAAATTAATCTCTTCATAAACCTATATGTAAATGTTCAAACAATCAAACATCTAGAAGAAGCAGAGAAGAGTATTTTTCTAAAACTGATATAGGCAGAGAATTCTTAGAAAAACCTCTTTTAAAAGCACTCAATATGAAAAAAAAACCCTGATAAATTGGATTTCATTGCATTAAAAATTTCTGCTCAAAATATTCCATTAAGAAAACAAAAGGGGGGCCTCCCTGGTGGCGCAGCTGTTGAGCGCTGCGCTGTGGAGCTGTCGGCAGCGGCGACGCGAGTTCGACAGCCGGCTGGGGAGAATCCCACATGGTGCGGCAGACCTCTCCTGCCTCGCCCACTGCTCCCCTCAGCAGTGTATTTCTGATCTGCCTGTTCTGCTCCCCACTCTGCCTCTGGTGAAGCCTCTCACCACTCCACACCTCTATCCTGTACCCCAGCTGTATGTAAAAAGAAAAAAAAAGGGGCGCCTCCCTGGTGGCATAGGGGTTAAGTCTCACCACTCTAATGCTATCACCACTGTGGCCTTAGTTCAATGCCCCACCCAGGGAGCAAACCCACAGAT